>JAHHZJ010000078.1:0-53552 GCA_021437245.1 Aegilops speltoides
TTAGTAGTAGAATGCAATGAGCGATTATAAGCAAATTCAATATGAGGCAAGCATTCCTCCCACATTTTCTTATTTTCTTTAGAACAGCCCTAAGCATAGTAGACAATGTTCTATTGACTACTTCAGTTTATCCATCGGTTTGGGGTGACAAGTAGTACTAAAAAGTAGTTTAGTCCCCAACAGCCCATAAACATCTCCAAAAGTGGCTAAGAAATTTAGTATCACGATCTGAAACAATAGTATTTGGCACACCATGCAAGCGAATAATTTCACGAAAGAACAAATCGGCAACATTGGCGGCATCATCGGCTTTTATGACATGGTATAAAAGTGTGCCATTTTAGAGAATCTATCCACGACAACAAAGATGCTATCCCTCCCTTCTTTTGTTCTAGGTAAACCTAAAACAAAGTCCATAGATATATCCTCCCAAGGAACACTAAGTGCAGGCAAAGGCATATATAAACCATGAGGATTGAGTCGTGACTTAGCTTTTTGACATGTAGTGCAGCGAGCAATAAAGCGCTCAACATCCGTCTCATCTTTGGTCGAAAAGAAATGTGTAGCAAAAAGTCGTCCTCCGTCTTCTTCACGCCAAAGTGTCCCATTAGTCCTCCTCCATCGCCTCCTGCAACAACAAAAGACGAGCGGGCCAGCTGGAATGCATAGCTTGTTGTACGGAACACAAATCCATCATTAACGACAAACTTGTTCCATGTTCTTCCTTCTTTACAATTCTGCAATACATCTTTAAAATCAGCATCATGTACATATTGATCTTGATGAGGACATGACTACCTTGGATAAGACCAAAATATTGCATACATGCATATTTGTCGGTGATTTCTAGTCAAACTATTCAATAATATATTTATGTTATCGAACAAAATACTTCACATACTTTTGTGTTTTGTCTAATTGCAGGTGTATGGGACATTTGTACAATCCACATATGAAGATAAGGAAAAGGAGAAGTTTAGGTGCTGTTCAAAAGTCTTCTCACGTCACTTTTGGGCCAAGAGAAGATAGAGTCCAAGTCTCTCACGTTACGGATTCAGATTCGGACTGCACAGACATACCTGACTCAAAACGTCAACAACTTTTCATACGGACTCGAATTGGGTGATTCTTTTTGTTGGAAAGTAGATTTCATGCTCTTTCCAGCACAGTTGGAATCACCTTAAAAAAGCCGTCCGGAGCGTTGAGTTGTGGACGAAACAATCTGACGCTGCACCAGAATCCGAGTCAAACTACAAGTCCAAAGGTGTTACGTCACCTCCACTTGGGCCCATTGGCCTTGTACGACCTAGGGTTAGTTTTAGGCTGCCTTGGGACGTTCTCCCACCTCCTTGGCCGTCACCCTTGCTCCTATATAAGTAGATCCATCTAGTAGCTTTTCCCTTGGGTTTTGTTTAGATTAAAGTTAGCCATAGCTGCAACTTGGCGTGCCGTTTGTGTTCAACGACCAGACAAAGCGTCCGAGAACCCCACCTTGATCAATAAAGCTTTCATCTTATATTCGCAATATCAGATTGCAATCTCAGTTTCTTGCTTGTTCTTCGTTTGCTCGAGGAAGCAGACCCTCGTGGTCGGAGTTGATGCGTGCTCGGCGTGGTGATAACCTCTCGGAGTTGGTTTAGCGATTGCTAAAGCGCGGCGTCTCGCTGCCTTCGTAGTCGGATCGTCAAAGTCGACTTCCACCAAAGCGAAATCCACCATCTCATCGAAAGGCGGGACACCTTTGCCTCTATCAAGTGGTATCAGTTTTCAGGTTGCTCGGTGAGATTTTACAGATTTTCATAGTTTAGATGCATCATCATTCATACCTATAGTCCATGAAAAAGCCACAAAAAAGTTAGATCTGTTCATCCTTTATCCAAGCCGATCGAGCCTTTGCAATTTTCTATTCGTTGCTTGCATAGTTGAATTATCGGTTGCATCGTCGTTATGGATTGCTGGTCTTAGTGTCTAGTTACTTTAGAGTTTGAGTTCTGTTCACATTAGTCACGCCGTCGCTGCATCATTATCCATTCCGCTGTCCACCATCCCATCTATTAATTTCCACCACGTGCTCTGTGCGCTATTCATTGTCATAATCATAGTTGAGGTCATTCACATCTTACTTTGATCAAATGCATCTTATCTAGTTTGTCTTGGAAAGGGGAAAAAAAAGAAAAAAAGAAAAAAAAGGAAAGAAAAAAAAGAGAGAGAAAAAGGAAAAAAGCGTGAGAAAAAAAAAAGAAAAAAAAATTGGATCTATCTAGAATCAATCTCGTACCTGAATTCGGATTGGAATCTGTTTTTGCTTTGTTCAGTAAAACAGGTGTATCTTCCTCATACAAAGTCCGTTTTGGCTCGTGAGTACTCAAATTGAAGCTAGAGACGAGCCGCATCTAAATAGTTGCAGAAGCTAGTTCAATATTTGACATCTCAAAATCGGCTTCTAAATAGGTCTTTTGCCCTCTGAAGTTCGTGAACACAGCTTGTTCCAATTTTTCGAGGCTAGTTTTAGAATTCTTTGACTCCTCATATCAACTTGGAATTGAGTGATTCTTTTTGCATTGGAAAGCTTGAGTTAGTAGCATTCTTTGAAAGAATTTATCATAAAATTGGCTCAAACTTTTCAAGAGGAAAGTTGAAGAGAGAGTTGTTGTATATCCTGCTTGGTAGTTGTTTTTCATCATTATCTTCACTACCGTTGTGATCTTCACTTCTATCTTGCTGTCAAGAGCTACTTAGTATCCTTCATTGATGCTAGTTGTGCTTTCGCCGTGACCTCATTAGTGTTCTAGACTCGCGTCTCTAGTCGGTCTAGCCTAGGACCAGACCACGATCTGCCGTCGTTGGCGTTTATTCAACATTGCATCTCTGAATTGATTATTGCTAATCTTTTGCTACCATATATAGCCAACCCAGCTCCACATATTTCTACACCGTGTATCGTCGTTCCCACAGCAATCGCTTTACACAATCTTGAGTTACTTGACACTGGTTTGCTGTCACACTTTGCCGCATGGTAAGAACTTGTAAGATATTGATATTTGCTTTCTTGTGAGCACTTCACAACCACATCCTAGTAGTTCATAGAAACATTATTCTCGAATTTTGTTTCTTGTTTCTACTAATCATGACAGGTTTTAGAGATAGAAGTTCTTGGGCGAGCGAACACATCTTCACCATCACGAGTTGGGACAACACACGAGCACATGGCGAGTTAGCTCTTTACCGTCATTTGAGGTAGATTTAATCCTGCTATTTATCTAGCTTGGGAGCTTGAAGTAGAACAAGTTTTTAGTCAGCATGTTTTTTACGAACTTGGCGAGTGCGAGCTGCTACTAGAGCATTCTTGGTTTTGCTTACATTTGGTGGAGTGTGCATTGTAAGAAAAACATTGATAACCAACCCACAACTTGGAAAGATTTGAAAGATGTAATGAGAAAACAGTTTTCCCTCCTTACTATAAATGCGTGAATTGCCATAAATTTGAACAATTTAAACAAGGCAATAACACTGTTCATACTTACTACCAAGAGTTCAAATCTTATATGCATCATTGTGACATAGAAGAATCGAGGATGATACAATGAATAGATTTTTGGTGGTTTGAACCATGATATTTCAGGAAAGATTTCAGTATATTCCTCGTTGCATTACGGTATGTATGTTCGTGCTTGTACCTTTGAGAGCGATTCTGAGGAGGATGCATTGGGTGACTACAACAACTACTATTCAGTTCATGCTCACCACCGCGGTTGGTTCCTCCACCGTTGCACCTACTAGAGCAGCCCACCTCGGATTATGGCGCGACATCATCTCAAGAGTATGGTGCATTGTCTACATCTGTACCTACATCAGCTATGTCTTTGCGACAAGGTAATGATAAAGGTATTCATGATATAACTTCACATGAGAATGATGCATCCTAGTTAACTTGAATACATCATGTGTTGAGCTACCCACTACTTTGATCACAACACCTATTTTAGAGGATTATCTGATAATTTGACTTTGCCATGTGATCAAACAACTGAAATACCAACAATTTTGAGAGCACCCATTGAATTAACTGTTGATGCAAAAAATCAATGTTTAATCATTTTGATATGACCTCTAATCTTGGTGATGATTCTGTGTCAAATGACTCATTGCATGTTTGCTTATCTAAGCATGTTGTATTTAAATTTGATTCAAATAAGGTTGATTCACCAATGTTGGGATGGTTTAATGATGAACATTGTCAATCTTTTGAAATAAATAAGAGCTTCACTTATATGTGCAAACTGAGTTGCAATATTTTCATGCCTTCTAGTTCTTGTGCTAATTTGTTGGCTTTAGATTTTATGAACTATGCAAATTACTCATCTATTCATGTGTCATATATGCAAAAATCAAGGGAAGTAAAAATGGATGACGTATACATATACAACATGTACACCTTGTCTCTTTTGTTAGCCACATTTCAGATTAAGCAACGCCGAGGGGCGACTTTGTTTTCAAGAAGGGAGGATGATGAGGACATGACTACCTTGGATAAGACCAAAATATTGCATACATGCATATTTGTCGGTGATTTCTAGTCCAAACTATTCAATAATATATTTATGTTATCGAACAAAAATACTTCACATACTTTTGTGTTTTGTCTAATTGCAGGTGTATGGGACATTTGTACAATCCACATATGAAGATAACGGAAAGGAGAAGTTTAGGTGCTGTTCAAAAGTCTTCTCACGTCACTTTTGGGCCAAAGAGAAGATAAGTCGAAGTCTCTCACGTTCGGATTCAGATTCGGACTGCACAGACATACCTGACTCAAAACGTCAACAACTTTTTCATACGGACTCGAATTGGGTGATTCTTTTTTGTTGGAAAGTAGATTTCATGCTCTTTCCAGCACAGTTGGAATCACCTTAAAAGCCGTCCGGAGCGTTGAGTTGTGGACGAAACAATCTGACGCTGCACCAGAATCCGAGTCAAACTACAAGTCCAAAGGTGTTACGTCACCTCCACTTGGGCCCATTGGCCTTGTACGACCTAGGGTTAGTTTTAGGCTGCCTTGGGACGTTCTCCCACCTCCTTGGCCGTCACCTTGCTCCTATATAAGTAGATCCATCTAGTAGCTTTTCCCTTGGTTTTGTTTAGATTAAAGTTAGCCATAGCTGCAACTTGGCGTGCCGTTTGTGTTCAGCGACCAGACAAAGCGTCCACAGAACCCCACCTTGATCAATAAAGCTTTCATCTTATATTCGCAATATCCAGATTGCAATCTCAGTTTCTTGCTTGTTCTTCGTTTGCTCGCGAGAAGCAGACCCTCGTGGTCGAGTTGATGCGTGCTCGGCGTGGTCAATAACCTCTCGGAGTTGGTTTAGCGATTGCTAAAGCGCGGCGTCCTCGCTACGCTTCGTAGTCGGATCGTCAAAGTCGACTTCCACCAAAGCGAAATCCACCATCTCATCGAAAGGCGGGACACCTTTGCCTCTATCGGATCTTTGATGGTCTCCAAACCAAATATTTTGAAGTCAAGTTGTGAAAGCATAGTATAGCGGCGAGACAATGCATCAACAATAACATTTTCTTTACCCTTCTTGTGTTTAATGACATAAGGGAAAGTCTCAATGAATTCAACCCATTTAGCATGTCTACGATTCAGTTTAGCTTGACTTTTAATATGTTTCAAAGATTCATGATCAGAATGTATAACAAATTCTTTGGGCCATAAATAATGTTGCCATGTTTCTAAAGTCCGAACAAGAGCATATAATTCTTTATCATAAGTAGAGTAATTCAGACTAGGCCCACTCAATTTTTCAGAGAAAAGTATGCAACAGGTTTGCCATCTTGTAATAACACACCTCTAATCCAATTCCACTAGCATCACATTCAAGCTCAAAGTCTTATTAAAATCAGGAAGTTGGAGTAAAGGAGCATGTGTCAACAGCTTTCAATACCGTGAAGGCTTCTTCTTCATGCGGTACCCCAAACAAAAGGCACATCCTTCTTTGTAAGCTCGTTGAGAGGTGCAGCAATGGTGCTGAAATCTCTGGCGCCTATAGAAACCAGCGAGGCCAAAGAAACTCCTCACTTGTGTGACCGTTTTGGGCTGCGGCCAACTCTCAATAGCTTCAATCTTGGCTTTATCAACTTCAATTCCTGTGGAGTAACAACATAGCCAAGAAAAGATACTCGATCGATTGCAAAGGTGCACTTCCCAAGGTTACCAAACAAGCGTGCATCACGTAGAGCATTAAAAACAACACGTAAATGTTCCAAATGTTCTTCCAAAGATTTGCTATAAATCAGTATATCATCAAAATAGACTACCACAAATCGTCAATGAAAGCACGTAAAACTTAGTTCATTAATCTCATGAAAGTACTAGGTGCATTAGTTAACCCAAAAGGCATGACTAACCACTCATATAATCAAACTTAGTTTTAAATGCTGTTTTCCATTCATCTCCCAATTTCATACGAATTTGATGGTATCCACTCATAAATCAACTTTGGAGAATATTGTAGAGCCACTCAATTCATCAAGCATATCATCTAACCTAGGAATAGGGTGGCGATAACGAATAGTAATATTATTGATGCCTCTACAATCAACACACATCGTGACGTACCATCCTTTTTCGGCACTAGAATAATAGGAACAGCACAAGGACTAAGGATTGGCGTATATAACCTTTGTCGAGCAGCTCACTGTACTTGGCGCATAATCTCCTTCGTCTCCTCTGGATTGATGCGGTATGGTGCACGGTTGGGTAATGATGCACGGGAATTAAGTCAATTTGATGCTCAATCCCTCGAATAGGTGGTAATCCGGTGCGCGTCTTGTGGAAAGGCGTCGGCGAACTCTGCAAAATGTTAGTGACAGCGAGGGGGCAAAAAGAAAAACACGTCCTCGAATGAAAATAATGCCTCTTTGCACACAAAAGCATAGCAAATAGATTTGCTAAAATCTAGCTCATCAATATCATATTTGGTGGCAAGTAAACATGCACTTTTCAATTTAATTTGAAGCAACAGTAGATGGTTTATTATTAGGCTTCATGTGTTGCTCAAATTCTTTTGCCACAATCTGATTTTCACTCTTATTTTCTCTGTTTTGCTTTATTAGCTCTATTAATATCATCTTTCAAAATGGACTCGAGGAGTCATAGGAAGCAAAGTAATATTTTTATCCTTATGAACAAGAGTATCTTGATTGTTTCTACCATGGTGTCTGAAATTTTATCAAATTGCCATGGTCTACCAAGTAACTGGAACATGCTTGCATAGGTACCACATCACAATCAACATAATCAGCATATGTAGAGATACTAAAATGCACACGAGCAGTCGTGTTACCTTCACCTTGCAGCTGTTGTTGAACCATTGGATGTAGTAAGGATGTGGATGTGGTCTTGTGGTGAGAGATAGCTTCTCCACCATCTCCATGCTAGCCAAGTTGTTGCAGCTCCCTCCATCTATGATGGCCTTGAATAGAACGTTCCTTCACAACTCCTTTGTATGGAACAAATTATGCCTCTGATTGTGCTCGACTTGTGTAACTGCACCTCAAAACCGTTGAGCAACTAAACATTCATACTGTCGGCATCTTGACAGCCATGTATTGTGTCTCATGATCAGAATCATCTCCACCGTGTTCCTCATGTGTAATAAGAGCCAAAGTCTCCTCATCATAGTCACTAAGCGGACTCATACCCACCATCCTCGGTAGCAATCATCACCGCTGAGATTTGCATTCTCTCATAAAATGTCCTCTTCCCTTATGACGACAAATAATATCACTTGTGTGCCTGTTGCGCCATGGAAGAAGAAGAGCTACTGTGCAGGAGCCAGAGGTGTGCTCTTGGCGAGATAGTGGTGGTTGTGCACCTTTCTTGTATCACGGTTGGAGGTGGCTTTGAAGGAGGTGATAGTGCGGTGGAAGTAGATGATGCACGTGGTGTCCATGATGAAGGTCGACTGCGAGAAAAGTTAGTGCGGCGCCAATGCACATCGATCCTGCACTTCACGTTCAGCTTTACAAGCAAGATGGAATAAGCAGTGATATTATTATAATCCTTATAGTCTAGAATGGTCTGAATCTCTCTATTTAATCCACCCGGAAAAGCGTGCAAGCATAGCTTCATTCTCCTCAACAATACCACATCTAATCAAGCGGTTTGTAATTCACGATAATATTCTTCTACAGAATTTTTCCTTGTCTTAAGCGCTGCAATTTTTGAAGTAATTCACGTTGATAATATGGTGGAACCAACGATACGCATAGCAGTTTTCAAAGCAGCCCAAGTAGGCTGGAGCAGGATATAATCTACAATGTTGAGACCACCAAACACATGCAAAGCTAGTGAAAGCACAAACAGCAGCGGGAACCGTCTCTCCTCGGGATATTGTAAACATGTAAATCGTTGTTCAGTTTCTAACTCCCAAGTAAGATATATATCAGGAACATATCTACCCTCAAATGGTGGAATATTCAATTTCAGTTTAGGGAGGTGGTCATGATCTCGTACTGAGGGAGCCCTAACATTGCCATTATTTGCATGTGGGCGACACTGGTGGTTGTGGTCTTTGGTGGTTGCGTGGATTACGATGTTGATCAACCTCATCCTCATAATCGTCCACATACTCATCATCCTCCTCGGTACCACCGGCAGTGATGCGAGAGCCAAAAAGCACCAACAGCGATGGCATTTGCACGAGAATTTTGTCTGGCTCAATAGGAACACGCTGAGCTCGTCCATCTTGATTCGGAAGAGGCGTAGTTGTTGTCGTTGCGAGAGGTGCGATAGGTGCAGCGGCGGTGGTTGTGGAAAAGCGAGCAATTCATCAAACTTGCTATCAAGCTTTGTTTCAAGCGTCTTCTCAATGCCATCTATCTTCTCCATGGCCTCGTCAAATCTGTTTACCACGTCTTTTTGTCCAATCATCATTTCTTTGAAACTTATCATGTAGCTGTTTGTTAATCGGGTTCTCCCAATCAGTCTCATCGTCTTGTGATCCTACCATGGTTAGCGACAAATAGAAACACACAGAATATGATCCTCTGGACTACTAAGAAGTGGTGGTGGTGTATCACAAACCGTCAAGCAAATCTCAAATTCTTACCGGTTCTTACAATGCGGTGGTGATCGGCAACCGTTGTAGTCAAAACTCTCAAAGCTTGGATATAGCGATTACGGGGAGAATCAAGCATACGGCGTAGATGTATGTAGAGCTGGGAAGGCTTATGATATGGTAGCAAAAATGTCGCAATAATCAATTCAGAGATGCAAAGTTGAATAAGCGCTCTCTGACGAGTCTTGTCTTTGGTCCTAGGCTGAAGCCGTGCTAGAGATCGAGCCTAGAACACTAACAAAATCACGGCTGCTGCGTAAACAAGGGAGGAGCACACTCTGAATTTTTTTCTTTTTTTTCTTTTTTTTTGCACTTTTTCCTTTTTTTTTTTTTTTTTTGCTCCATAACAAATTTTTTGGAAAAGTCTACAAATGGTCTAAAACTGCCTAGCAGAATTTTTGGCTGGAACTATTTTTCTTCTGCGGATGGCTTGGAAGTTGGGGAGTCCTCTCTTGTCACGACTCGGATGTCGTGTGATCTGGAAATCGAGAACAATGCAACAATTCTTGGACTCGGACTAGGATTGGTGGCGGAGATGAATCTGGTGGAACTTCGGTTGGTGGCGGAGATGAATCTGGTGGAACTTCGGATGGTGGCGGAGATGAATCTGGTGGACTCGGATTTGGTGGCGGATATATGTTGCGGTGGACTCGGATGGGCGTGATGGCGGCGGATATGTGGTGGCGTATATGGATTCGGATTGGCGGTGAATATGTGGTGGTGGTATATGGCGCGTCGGCGTGACAACTGTGAAACGAGAACTTCGAAACTCTAAAGACTAGGCGCTAACACCGGCAACTTGACACGGCGATGCAACGCATAAATTCAACAAAGCAAATCTGAAAAGATTATGCAAAGGCTCAGATTGGTTCGGATGGGATGAACTAACCTAATTTTTTTTGGCTTTTTAGTGGACTATAGGTATGAAGAACAGACTCGATCTAAACTACGAAAAGCGTAAAATCTCACGAGCAACACGGAAATCTGATACCACTTGATAGAGGCAAAGGTGTCCGTCTTTCGATGAGATGGTGGATTTCGCTTTGGTGGAAGTCGACTATGGCGATCCGACTCGGCGTCTTGAGGGCGTCGCCTACCTTAACAATCGCTAACCCAACTCGAGAGGTTATTGACCCGCGAACACGATCAACGACCACGAGGTCAATTTCCTGCGAGCAAGCGAAGAACAAGCAAAAAGCTGAGATGGCAATCTGGATATTGCGAATATAAGATGAAAGCTTTATTGATCAAGGTGGGGTTTTGTGGCGCCTTTATGCGGTCGTGGAACACAAGCGAAATCTGTGAAGTTGCAGCTATGGCGAACTTTTAATCTAAACAAAACCCAAGTCTAGCGGTGCCCTAAGGGCTGTATATATGGAGGAAGAGGGGAGAATTTCGTGGCCCTTGGTGGAGGTCGAAACTAACCCTATCTCTTGTTCCCCCACATACGGACTCTAAAAATAGCCTATACTAATGTATTTCGAAATTACATGGGCTGGCCCAATAATAAGGTGTGTGACACCTAGAATAGCCTCTCGACGAAATTTATGAAGTGGCATCTTGTATATTTCGTCCAAGGCTTCATGCACTCATTATGGTGGCTTCAAAGTCTGAAATCATCACTTGTAACTCTATTCTTGTCCCCCTTAGCATGCCATCATCTCCATGCTTGTTCTTGCTCCAATGTTCATCCTTCTCCAAGCTAGGCCCTTCATTTGTAAGCAAAACAAATGTATCCAATTTAAGCGACATCATATTCTCATGAACATTAGAATCATTACAAAGCGAAAGTACACAGTAATTTAGTTGGCGTCTTGTGAGCTCTAGTAATTGGTCCGATATGTATAGCGTAGGGGCTGTGGGTGTAACAATGGTATTGATGTCCTCATCACGATGGGTTCTCACACACTTCTCTCATCTCATGTTTGGTGGCGAATAGTATGAGGTTTTTCTCTCTAAATGAAGAAGCGCTCAAATTTGGCTTGTGGCTCTCACTCACTTTTGGTGGCTCACTTTCTCACTCTTCTCTTTTTGGTTGGTGGCTTGTTTGTCGGCTATCACTTGACTAGTAGACATGGGTGCGTAGGACATATTCTTTGCCTTTCATCTTGAAGGCATGAGTGGTTTGTCGCCCATTGTGGTAGACACATGGTCGAAGTGCCATGGCCGACCAAGGAGGATGTAGCAAGCGGTCATTGGGACCACATCACACTCCAAAGTGTCTTCATATGCACCGATTTTGAAGGATACTTGGACCGTATGCTCAACTTCGTATAGTCTTAGGAGTCACTTAGCCAATGAACCTTGTATGGTTGCGGATGCTTCTTCTTGACCAATTGGAGCTTGGAGCATAGTTCTTAAGCTTGCCAAGTTGTGGAAACTACCTCCATCGATGATGACCTTGCCGGATCTCCCATTGATCTTTGGCCTTTGTGTGGAAGATGTGGCATCGTTGATCTTCTTCTTGGTGATGTTGAAGTGTCAAGACTTTGGAGACAACAAGGCGGGGCTTGTATCTTCATCACAAAAGACTTGATCATCTTCATCCTCGTTGATCTTGCGGTGCATGGCCACTTGCTCAATAGCATCCATTTCATCTTCACTCATTGAGTCGTAGGTGCCATCGTCGTTGAGTATCATGGTCCGCTTGTTGGTGCATTCATATGACTTGTGGCCTCGGCGCGCCAAATAAAACACTTGAAGGAGCTTGTCTTGCGGTCTCATCGGTTGGAGTAGTTGATGGATTCATGTACCTAGGGTAGGGTCATAGGCTGACCTAATCGTCCTACCAAGGGTACTCACGAAGAGATCATCTTCGATCGACCAAAGAAGAATGCACTCGACGGTGGAAGCACTTTCGACCATGGAAGACTCACTCGACCATGAAGACTCACTCGACCACGGAAGGTGAGAAGGCACTCCACAGCATAACGGTGTGCCATTGAATAGACTTAATGATAGTTAAGACACCTTATGAGGCGTTACAGTAACCCCTAAGCAATGTACTTTAATCCCTTCATTATGTGGGCTGGTGGGGTCTGGCGCACTCTATATAAGCCACCCCCCTCCACGGTAGAAGGTTTAGACTCTTGTAATACTCATACTCATAATCCACTCGACCGCCTCGGGGCTCCAGGGCGTAGGGCTGTTACTTCTTAGGGAAGGGCTGAACTTCGTACATCCTTTGTCTCCTAGCTGCTCCATAGCTGGGACATCGCCTCTCCTTAACCTACCCCTACTTCTCTTGTCGGACTTAGAACCACGACGGTTGGCGCCCACCTTAGGCGGGTGTTCTAGCGATTTGTGGAGGAGTTCTTTGTACTTCAGTACCTTCATCACGATGACACGGAGTTTGGCGCGGGGCACGAGATCCGTCTCGGTGCTCTCACTTTTATCGCCGGCGACTCCGCATAGCTCAGGAGGCCCCTCTTGGCGTCGGCGCTCCCGTCCGTGAGGCGGCCTTTTCGCGCATGTGTTCGCGGCGTTTTCTGCGGCAACCGTCGACTCCCTATCGGTCGACTCCTTTTGATCGCCCTTGATCTCCCACCAGTATAAGCGCTCTGGTGGTCGAGACTTCAGCGGTGGGTGAAGCCGCGGTGGCCCTTGACAGCCACCGCCCCAGTCGCGGCTTCTCGAGCCCGGCGAATCCCTCTGACTGTTCGACTGTCGGTGGCTCGTAAAGCGCATCGAGTGTGATAGCGGTGATCGGCGGCGGAAATTCTCATGGTCGGCGGCCCTCGCGATCCTCGGTTTAGCCCGCGGCGGTGGAGCCGCCGGAGGTGACCTGTGCATGAACACGAGGAGTACCAGCCGAGACACTCGACTCTCTGAGAGAGGATCTTCGTCGTAGGAGCGTGGATCGCTACATACTCCCATCGTCGGAGAAACCCACGAGGCTCGTGCCTTGGAGGAAGCACGTTTGGCCAGCGTGGTGAACGCTTTTCGCTGGAGAATCTTGGCGAGCACTTTCGGCAGCGTCTTGCAGCAGCAGCTCCCGAATCCGGTCGGCGTCGGCTCTTCCACCGACTTCGGTATACCGCACGCCTATTCAAAATTTAGCGGTACCTTCGCATAGCGAGTCCATCCGGCCGTCGGTCGGAAGCTGGAAGAGGCTTGCGGCGAATCGAAGATTTACTCCGAGCGCGGTGACGAACTCAGCCGTGTCGCGATCGCGCAGCGGATTCACGGTCGATCCGTCGCTGCGAACAACATCGATCGGCTCCACAGCCCGAGATCGCCTCCACGGCGAAGAAGCGCGACAACCGGCGAGGAGCAGCGGAGACGAGTCGGCCGAGATGATAGGCGTCGAGTGCCCTCTCCCCTCGGGGAAGGGTCATCGCTCCTCGGCGACAAGATGACGAAGACAATTGATGCAGGCGAAGGGTTCGGTCGACCCGAGGAACGAGCTTTGATCGCGGTCCATTATCGTGCAAGGCACTGGTCGGCCGAACAGGGCCCATCGAGGAGGACCGAGAGGATGCACCCACCAGCGATCAGTGCATGTCTCCGGTCGAGTGTTTTAGCGAAAGGGCTATCGGAGCGCGATGATTCCCCAATTTCAGATTAGCAGGAGTATGCAAGTTCCTTTGGAGAATCTAAGCTGAAACTTGGCTCGAAGATTACCAGTGGCTGTTCAGATTGGTGGTGGAAATGATGAGGTGGCCATGAAACATTTGCCCCTCATGTTGGAAGGTTCGGCGAGCATGGTTGAGTCAATTACCTCTGATGACATATATACTTGGGAGGATTTGTCCAGTATTCGTCGGGACTTTTGAAGGAACTTGCAAGCGACCGGCTGGTTTGTGAGCTGCAAGTTTGTGTCTGAAGACCAATGAAACTCTCAGAGAGTACATTGAGGTGGATTACCTTGCTGTCTACCGTGGAAAATGTGTCGGACCATCGGCGGTTTGCGCCTTCAAGGGCGGGGTCAAAAAGAGAATTGAGTCGAAGTTGGTCGAAGCGGGACATGACCTTGAGTCGTATGATGGAGATTGCTAGCAAATCATGTGGCGGGAAGAAGAACCGACTCGAAGCGGCAAGTACAAGCGAGTCGATCGGAGAAGGGTAATTCGATCGGAAGCAAAAGCGCAAAGCCGAGCCGGCAGCTCTGGAGAGGCCACGGCGTCACTCAAGGGAAGTTCAAGGAAACCCAAAGGATCACGGAATCGAAGAAAGTGAAAGATAAAGAAGGAAATGGCGTGTTGGATATGCCATGCCATATTCACACGAAGAAAGATGAAGAAGGCAACATTATTTACCCAAAGCACACCCTGCGCCCGATGTCGACTCTGATCCGGCGGTTTGAGGCAAGCGGTCTAAGGACAAGGAGAAGGAGCGAGACAAGGCGGAGATAAAGAGGGCGGTGAGGAGGAATACCGCATGTCAACTCCACTCGATGATCTTCGCGGATGTGGAAAGCAAAAGTCGTTGAAAGTCATAAATCGAGAGGTGAATATGGTTGCCCAGTTAAGCCAAGTTATGTGAAATGGTCCCGGACACCCATCACATTCGACCGGTCGATCACCGACTCACATTGCCACCTGGCGGCAAGCGGCTGATGGTCGATCCGGTTGTCGAAGGCACTCGGTGACAAAAGTGTTGATGGATGGCGGTAGCGGGCTGAATTCTTTGTATGCGGATACATTGAAAGGGATGGGCATTCGATGTCGATTGGCGCCCGACAATATGAGTTTCCGCGAGTCATACCGGGAAGAAGGCCAACTCACTCGGCCAAATAGCCCTTGGCGTGGTTTTGGTGATTCCAAGCACTTCCGCAAAGAAAAGTTGACCTTTGAGGTTGTAGATTTTGAGTGCATATCATGCCATTTTGGGGAGGCCGCCTATGCACGATTCATGGCTCGACCATGCTCGTGTACCTCAAACTGAAAATGCGGGACCCAAAGGGTGATCCTTGTCACCGGCGATAGGAAGAAAGCGAAGAGTGCTTCGGAAGGGCTCAAAGATTGCCGACTCCCAAGTGTCGTGATCGAATTGAAGAGTATATGCAAAAGCAGATCCGAGTGATTTGCTAAAGTCTAAGAGGCCAGCCACGGAATCGCATTCAAGTCGTGCGGTGAGACAAAAACCGTCCATATTCACCCGGCCGACCCGATGCAGCTCCGACTCACATATCGGCAACACTTTCGACTCGAAATAGGAAGAAGCGCTCATCCGGTTCCTCCGTGAAGCTGGGACATTTTGCATGGAAGCGGTGACATGCGGGTGTTCGAGGCTGGTGAGCATCGCCTTGAGTCGACAAATCAGCGAAACCGGTGAAAGAGCATCTTGGTCGGTCCGCCGTCCGGAAGAAAGGCTATTGTTGAAGAAGTGGCTCATTGTTGTGGCAGGATTTATCAGAGATTTACCACTCCAGTGGCTCGCCAATGTTGTCATGGTCCCCAAGAAGGATAACTCCCTCCGCATGTGCATTGATTTTAAGCACATTAATCGGGCCTGCCGAAGGATCATTCCTCTTCCCGCATCGACCAAATTGTCGACTCGACGCGGGAGGTGTGAGATGTCTTTTGGATGCATATTCGGGTATCATCGGATCCGTCTGTATGGACCCGGCGAAATAAAACAGCTTTCATCACTCCATTGGTGCTTACGCTATATCACCATGCCATTCGGCCTCAAGAATGCGGAGCCACATTTATCACGAATGATTGAAGTGTCTTCTCACTCGGATCGGTCGGAATGTGGGCGTATATGGATGATATAAATCGTTAAGTCGCGAAAAGGTTCCGACCTGCTTTCGTGACCTCGCGAAACATTTGCTAACCTCCGGTGATGCGATATCAAGCTCAATCCGTCAAAGTGCACATTCGGGGTTCTGGTGGAAAACTACTCGGTTTTCGTTTCGAGCGAGGAATCGGCGCTAACCGAAGAAGATCGGCACTATTCTCCGAATGAAGCATACTGTCTGAGTGCGATGTCGAGCTTCTTGGATGCTTGGCGCTTTAAGTCGATTCATCTCACGACTCGGTGAAAAGGCATTGCCTCTTTACCGGTGATGAAGAAAGGTGACAAATTGAGTGGACTCGGGTGATGCAGCGTTTGCGAGCTAAAAGCTCTGCTCTCCACCCAGCCGGTGCTTGCTGCTCGGTCGACAAAGAGCCTCTGTTGCTTTACATTGCAGCCCTTTGGACAAGTTATCGACTCTGTGCTTACGATCGGCGGGAAGAGGAAGGAAAGGCCTTCAAAGTTCAGCGCCGGTGTATTATTTATCGAAGTTTTGACTCCATCAGCGAGATACCCTCATTATCGAAGCTTGTGTATGGCATATACATGACCACGAAGAAGGTTGCTCACTATTTCTCGATCACTCTGTCACGATCGTCGTGACGCTCCTTTATCGAGATCTTACATAACGAGAGGCATAACGGTCGAGTGGCAAAGTGGCGATTGAACTTCTTCCCTTGATATCAAATTCGAGGCAAAAGCCATTAAGTCGAGCTATAGCAGATTTCCTTGCGAGTGGATCGAACAATGACAACCGGTGAAGTTCACTCGGACATTGGACCATGTTCTTTGCGGCTCCAAGATCTTTGAATGGTTACAGTCTTTGGGGTTGTTCTAGTTTCCCCGGAGGAGATAAGCTTAAGTATGTGCTCGATTCACTTTGATTCCTCCAACAATGAGGCGATCTGAGGCCCTCTTGTATGGATTAGCATAGCCATCTCACTCGGCGTTAAATGCTTTGATGGTTTATGGCGACTCAGATTTAGTAGTCAATCAAGTGATGAAGGAGTGGGGCGTGAGAAGCCGGCTATGACGGATATTGCAATCTGATGAGGAAAATTGGAAAAAGAAGTTTGAGGGTTGGAACTCCATCACATCCCCGTGAAAAATCGAGTGCAGATGACTGGCGAAGATAGGGTCCAGAGGAAGCCATTCAGTGGCGTGTTTTGGAACATATACACATTCCGTCGGTCAAGGAAGATCCTTACGGAGGAAGCCCCACAACCCAAGAGTGCCACAGATTCGGTGAAGTTGAGGTCCGGCGGTGGTCGACTTGGTCATGGAGGTTTTAGTAGTCACTCCCGATTGGACAATTCCATACATTGCGTATATTACGAGAAAGGAACTCCCGGAGGATGAGGAAGAGGCTCGGCGGATCGTCCGTCGATCCAAAGCCTTTACCGTTATCAATGGGCGATTATCTGAGAGAAAGCCCAGCGGAGTCGGACAAAATGCATAACACACGAAGAAGGTCGAGTCATACTCAATGATATCCACTCGGGGACTGTGGTCACCATCGTCCTCTCGGACCATTGTAGCCAAAGCATACCGAGCAGGATTTTCTTGGCCAGAGCAAATGAGATGGCGAAAGAAATAGTGGATAAGTCACGAAGGATGTCGGTTCTACTCTAATATGTCACACAAGCCGCGTCGACCTTGAAGACCATTCCGCTCGTCGGCCTTTTGCGGTATGGGGTTGGACATGATCGGTCCCTTGCGAGCGGGTCGGGCGGCTTCACGCATGTCTTGGTAGCGATCGACAAGTTCACCAAGTGGATTGAGGCTAAGCCGATCAAAAACTTGCGCTGATCTCTGCTGTTTCCTTCATCGAAAGTTGGCGTTGAGATATGGAGTCCCGCGGTATTATCACGAGACAATGGGTGAATTTTGACTCGGAAGAATTCAAGGGTTTACGCAACTCCCAAGGCATACGAGTCGACTACGCTTGATTGCCCATCCACGGTCGAATGGGCCAGGCGAGCGAGCCAATGGATTGATCCTCAAAGTGCGAAGCCCGTTTGATCACGAGATCTCAAGCATCGGCTGGTGCTTGGGTCGACGAACTTCCTTGATGCTTTGGGGTCTGCGGACCCGCCTAATCGGTCATTGGGAGAACTCCTTTTTCTGGTCTATGGGGCGAAGCAGTTTTACGAGTGATCTCCTTCACAATGCTCCATGAATTGAACTTTATAATGAAGCGAAGCTGAGCAAGCGCGTCGGGATCGATCGACCTCTGGAAGAGGAAGGAAATGGCTTTGATCCGCTCGACCATTTACCGGCAAGACTTGCGCCGCTTTGTCGCCCGAGAAATGTGAGAGGTCGAGCCTTCGGGAAGGGATCTGGTCCTTGGGTGGATCAGCGAAGCAACATAAGCTTGCTCCCTCTGGGAAGGTCCTTTATCGTTACCAAGGTTCTCCACAATGGGGCATATCGTCTCTACAATGTCGAACACGATATCGATGAGCCCGAGCTTGGAGCAGCGGATCTACTCCGCCCGTTTACATAAAGTTTTCACTCGGAAGAATTGTAATAAAGCACTCTTGTAGCGTTTTGAAGCGATAGTGTCATAATTCCTTCATAATTTTGTCACTTTTTACTTTGAGTCAAGTACAATTTTCACCTCCCCGATGGGTGGCTTAGTCGCGAATCCGTTCCGCCTAAGTTATTAAAAATCCTACGAGTGGTAAGCGGACTTCCACTCGGAGGCTTAGCTGCAGCTCGATGCTCGCCTAAGTGTTTTACAAACTGAGTGGTAAGCGGACTTCCACTCGGGGCTTAAGCTGCAGCCCAGTGCTCGCCTAAGATGAAATCCTACAGTGAAAGCAAAACTCCCACTCGGGGCTTTCGCCTAAGTTATTTAAATCCTCAGTGATAAGGGACTTCCACTCGGGGCTTAGCTGCAGCCAGTGCTCGCCTAAGTGTTTTACAAATCCTACAGAGTGGTAAGCGGACTTCCACTCGGGGCTTAAGCTGCAGCCAGTGCTGCGCCTAAGTTATTAAAAATCCTACCGAGTGGTAAGCGGACTTTCACTCGGAGGCTTAGCTGCAGTCAAGGACTCGCCTAAGTATGAAGTATATTAGCAAGGAAAGCAAGGTGCGGGCCATTGCGACCCTCTTCTCGAGCTTGACACAAATACAGCGTGTCATTGCGACCCTCTTCTCCGACTTGACACAAATACAGCGTGTCATTGCGAAATCCTACAGTGGAGAGCAAACCTCCCACTCGGGGCTTAGCTTGCAACCAGTGCTGCGCCTAAGATAAAAGAAATCCTACAGTGGAGAGCAAACCTCCCACTCGGGGGCTTAAGCTGCACCCAGTGCTTGCCTAAGATAAAAGAAATCCTACAGAGTGGAAGCAAACCTCCCACTCGGGGCTTAGCTGCAACCAGTGCTTGCCTAAGATAAAAGAAATCCTACAGTGGAGGCAAACCTTCCACTCGGGGCTTAAGCTGCTGACCAGTGCTGCGCCTAAGATAAAAGAAATCCTCACAGAGTGAAGAGCAAAACTCCCACTCGGGGCTTAAGCTGCAACCAGTAGCTCGCCTAAGTTATTTAAATCCTCTACGAGTGATAAGCCATGCTTTCACTCGGAAGCTTAAGCTGCAACTCGTGCTCGCCTAAGGAATAAGTCATTGTAGTCGACATCCATTGTTGACACGCAAAAAGCAATTCAAGCCAAGAGCAATCATACCCAAACATTCAATCCAAATTTAGGTCGATACCTAAAATAACCGAGAGTGCTCGGGCACCAAGCACATTAAGGTTTTATCGGTTACAACTCCACTCGACATCGAGGCAAATTTAAGGTCAAAAGTTTTTACCCCTCACGTGGAGGCTGGATGGAAACAACGAACTCGTCAAGATCAATCCGTCCGCAATTAGCGTGGCAGCAGCGATGAAAGTCTCCATGAAGGTTACGAAGTCGTACTTCTTGGTATTGGCCACTCGGAATCGCCAACTTATCTTCTCGAGCTTCCTTGCAATGGACTCGCGCCGGACATAGAGCGGCGTCGCGCGCCGGGCGAAGATTTCTTCCACTCTTGCACTTTCGGTCGGGGGCGGCGTTGATCGACCATCAATGACTCAAGGTCATTTGGAGTGTCTCGATGGGCGAGGCGTCGAGTCGATGCGGGGCGTAGCCACCTTGGTCTTGCGAGGTAATCCTAGCAGCGACAGCAGGACTCGGTCGGAAGACACTCATGGCGGTTTCATCGTTCAGAGAATTGGTTGGATCAAGGTTAAATCTCGGTGGCTGGTCTCTTCCTCAAAGTTGTGGCGAACTCTGCAAAAACAAAACTACGAGTCGGAAAAGCAGTCAAATGAAAACATAGCAGTTGAGGAGATTGGTCGAGTGGAAAAGGTTACCTTGATTTGGAGAAAGCAGTTTCTTAGCAAGGCCGCCCAGAAGCTTTCCATCTCGTTCTTCTTCCCAGCCGGTTGGAGGATCTTCTCGGTCAGATTTTTCTTGTCGACTTTCATCCGTTCGGCATCCTTGCGGCGGCGGCTAGAGCAACCTTGGATCGGCGTTCTCTTGTTCAAGCTTGGCAATGGAGGCGAGTTTTTCATCGGCAAGTTTGATCTTCTCGGACAACTCGAGCTCCTTCTTCCTTTGAGCCTCCCTCACCTTGCACGTAAATGCAGCAAAGTCAAACTTGAAGCAAGTGGGAGGAGGGCAGTCGTCGAAATCTCACCAAACATACCTTTGGTCTCCTCCTTAGCCTTCGTCGATTCTCTTGCACCAGTTTCAAGTCAATTCGAGCTGAATATGCTACGCTCCGATTCGATATAAGCGTGCCGCAAGATCACAAGATTTGCGAAGAGTCGATTGCGAAAATATCGAGAGATAATCCACCTCCAGTGAATCAAGAAAAATGATGCGTTTCTAAGACTATAGTCGAATGCAAGCATTCAACCGTAGTCTCGGGGACTACACCGATGGGTGCACTCAGCGTGCCCCCTGGTCTTATTCAAGACATAGTCGACCGATCGACCCGATAAAAAAAGCGAGTCGACCCGATCGACCGGTTCCATTCTTAGTAAGCCTAAAGCGATCGACGATCGACCAACAAAAAAAAAATGTGTCGTCGATCGGCGAAATCCTTGATTGTAATCAGCGCGGCGATCGATCACAGCCTCGGGGACTACACCGGTGGGTGCACTAAGCGTGCCCCCTGGTCTCGGCTACATTCGTTTCATTGGCGATGATCAATATTTACTTATGAAGCCTAAGACCATTTGCGGTGATCGACCTTATATGGGGACTACACCGGCGGGTGCACTCAGCGATGCCCCGCTCACGGAGTTTTATCGACACACCCGGTGGGTGATTGCTATTGCTATAAATTTGAGAAAGAAAAGTCTCGATAGCATATCCTATGAGCGGTGGTGGTCGTGACTGAACATTGCTCACGAAGAGGCGGTGGCATAAATGGCTGCTTGGCTAGCATCGGCGATCTTCACTGCTCCATCATGATCCTGCTTGACGGATCGCCTCCTTAGCAACATCGCCTTGGTCCTCCGGGGCGTGGTGCGTGGTGAAGATCGAAGGTTGTCCGGCATTCGGCGAAGTGGGTCGAGCCTTGGTCGTGACACCTTGAAGGTCCCGGTATGTCGAGTGCCGCCCTCCCTTCCGTCATGATGGTCTCGGGTGCCGTTGCTCCTTGGGTTTCTCTGCCGGTGGTTGCCTTCTGCTCCTCCTAGCCTTGGTGGCTCCTCATCCTCATCATCGTCATCGGGGAGAGTGATGATGTTATCGGTGGAGCTTGAGAAAAAAGTTAAAGTCGAAATCTTGAGCGGTCATTGAAAACAAAATTAAGGATATAATACCAAAATTTGAAGTGGCGGCGTCTTCCATCTCATACTCGTCAACCTTAGCGAGAGGTTTGAAATCATGACTTGAAAGTCAAAGAATCGATCGACCAATTCATATATCAATCGGAGGCAAAATTTGTTTGAAGCAAGAAGACTTAAGCAATGTGTTTACCACGAGATGGTGGGGATGGACACCTTCATTTTTGGCAAAGGCTTGGTAGTCCTCGGCGGAACTACCTTTGGCTGCTTGGCGCCTTCTCGATCGGCACGGAGAAGCGGTCAGAGGCGTTTGGTCATTGCGAGGCGATCGCGACCTACAGCGTTCGGCCGAAGGGTCATGCACAAGCTTTGACCGCCTTTCCAAGCGCGGTGGTGCGACTTCCTCCTCTTCATCCTCGTCGTCCTCGTCGTCCTCGTCATCATCATCGTCTTCGTCGTCGTCTCCTGCGTCATCTGAATTCCACTCTTCTGGCTCTCACCTCCTTGGCTTCCCCTTCCTCGGTGGAACACAGGCGCCGTTGGGCATTGAGTACAGCTCTGTGAGGGCTGGAGATATCAAGCGAGTTGATCGACCAAATTCTGAAGCACACTCGGCGGACATACAGCAGAAAATAGAACAAGCTGTACCTTATGCGGAACATTGTCACGATCAAGCGGAGAAATCCTCCGGGATCGCGAGGATTGTCCTTGTTTCGGTGATTGAGGCCAGCCATCTTTCCACTCTGGCGTCGTCATTGCCTCCGGGTGGGCCTTGAGTCTCGTCTTGATGCCGCAATACAACCACATCGGTGGCTCCGGGCCGAAGGGCTGGATTCGCCTCGAAGAAAAACCTCGGAAGGTCCATGCGAGTCCACCGTCCCTAACCAGCTGCACCACTCGGTCCATCAGCATCTTCACTTCAGCCCTCTCTTGGGAACAACTTTCGGGGAGGAGGTCTATTCACTCGACTCATGGTAAACTACGGGAGGCGGTCGGTATCGAGCGTCGTCTCGTTCGGCAATAGAACCGGTCATTGCCAACCTCGACCGACTCGGGAAAATGCATAGCTGGAAAAGTGCTTTTGCTCCTCAAGCTGGACTCCTAAACCACACTTTATCTGGACTACAGGTCTTCTCGTCACGGGACTTGCTTTCTTCACGGTCTGAGGCGACATGTGAAGATGTACTTGAACAAGCCCGGTCGGTCGACATCGAGGAAGTTTTCACACATAGATACAAAGCGCGGCAAGGTATGCAATGGGTTTGGTGTGAAATGGTGGAGCTGAGCTCGAAGAAATTCAGAAAACCTCGAAAGAACACACTCGGTGGCAGCGAAAAACCCGGTCGACATGGGTGGCCAAAAGCCGCACTCACCCTCTTACGGTTGAGGCTGCCATTCCCGGCGAGGAAGTCTCATGGCGTTGTGAGAATCAGTCCGTCGTTGGCCATATCAAGAGATCCTTCTCCGTATCGTCATTGGATCCGATCCCCTGGACCCGACCTTTGGCAACTTGGATCTCGACGAAGAACCACGCGACGGTAGATCTCCCTTCGCCTTCTCGACGCCCGGCGCCTTCTCCGCCACCGGCGCCTTCTTCGCGCGCTCCGGCATCGTCGTCTTCTCTTTGCCCATGGCGCCCGGTGGAATGCGCGAGGAGAGGCGGCAAGGGAGCGGCGGCGGAGGTGGAGGCGGAGCGGAAGAGCGGAGGAGAAAGAACAAAGTCTTGTCTGCGAGCCTCGGGAGTTACATTTATAGCATCCCTTAAGTGGATGACATGTGGACCAGCGATCAATCATATCGGCGGCCGCCTTTGCGCGTCGTGGCGGGCGGGCGAAAATCGGCGCCCTATTACGTCCCATCAAAGCGCGATCTGTTCCGTTCGCGCGCTTCCCCAAATTTCGTATCCGCGAGATCCGCGGACGACGGATCGATCTGTCGATCGCGAGATCTCCTGCGATCCGTTACTCAAATATAGCAAAGAAAGTCACTCGGTGAAGAACAAGAATGGATCAAGTCGATTGAAGGAAAGTTTCTTGTTACCAACAAAGAAGATCTTGATCCAAGACAACATGTAGCGAGAATGCAAAAGCGATGGAAACAACGTCAACTCCTCCTTCACTCAAGCCTCAATCCATTCGGGGCTAATGATGGATTCATGTACCTAGGGTAGGGTCATAGGCACGACCTAATCGTCCTACCAAGGGTACTCACGAAGAGATCATCTTCGATCGACCAAAGAAGAATGCACTCGACGGTGGAAGCACTCGACCATGGAAGACTCACTCGACCATGAAGACTCACTCGACCACGGAAGGTGAGAAGGCACTCCTGACATAACGGTGTGCCATTGAATAGACTTAATGATAGTTAAGACACCTTATGAGGCGTTACGGTAACCCCCTAGCAATGTACTTTAATCCCTTCATTATGTGGGCTGGCTGGGGTCTGGCGCACTCTATATAAGCCACCCCCTCCACGGTAGAAGGGTTGAGACTCTTGTAATACTCATACTCATAATCCACTCGACCGCCTCGGGGCTCAGGGCGTGGGGCTGTTACTTCTTAGGGAAGGGCTGAACTTCGTACATCCTTTGTCTCCACAAGCTGCTCCATAGCTAGGACATCGCCTCTCCTTAACCTACCCCTACTTCTCTTTGTCGGACTTAGAACCACGACGGTAGTTGATGGCTCTGTGACTTGTAGTTGCTTGTAGTAGGAGGAGGGCGACTTGAACTTGTAGAAGTTTTCTTGTAACTTGACTTGTCGTCGTTGCTTGGAAAAGGCTTGGTTGATGTCGAAGTTGGAGTAGTTGTTGAAGCTTGGTTGTTGGAGGCCGTATGTCTTGGATGAGTACTTGGCGTGCTTGAAGTCATCTTGCACTTGTCGTTCCGCCTTTATAGCTTGGTGCACGAGCTCAATGAGGTTGGAGTAGGGTTGGAAGTCGGCGATCTTCTTGATGGGATGGTTGAGTCCATTCAAGAATCGTGCCATTGTTTGCTCATCATCTTCCTTGACATTTGCTCGAATCATGGCAATCTCCATTTCTTTGTAGTATTCTTCAACACTCTTTGTTCCTTGCTTGAGGGTTGTAGCTTCTTGAAGAGATCCACGGTTGTAGTAGGTGGGCACAAAGCGTGCTCGCATGACATCCTTCATTTGAGCCCAAGTGGTGATTGGAGGTTCACCTCTTGCTTGTCGCGCAAGGACTTGTTCCCACCATATGAGCACATAGTCTTGGAACTCAAGTGATGCCATAGCGATCTTCTTCTCTTCATCATAGTAGTGCAAGCGAAAGATTTTGTCGACCTTCAATGCCCATGAGAGGTACTCTTGGGATCATTGGTTCCATTGAACTTGGGCATTGTGAACTTGAGCTTGCCATAGCGTTGCTCTTCATTGTCTTTGGTCGATGTTGATGATGGCGTTCTTGGCGTGGAGGTAATCATCCTCATGTTGCTCTTGGCGAGGAGGAAGTCCATGATCAACTTGCTCTTGTTGACCTTGAGGTTGAGGATGAGCTTGTGGGGCTTGGCGTTGCTTGCGTGGATGGTAGTTCCTCTCTTGTATTTCTTCTCGAAGGGCTTCCTCTTGATTGCGCCTTTCTCGATTGCGGTTGGTGAGAGCTCGACTTGATGCTTGAAGGCGCGTTCGCCTCAAACTTGTGCTTCGTTGTTGTTGTTGAAGGCGTTGAGGTTCGGCGTCTTGTTGCTCTTAGTGTAGGCGTGCTCGTTCTTGTTCTTGTAGGTAGCGAAGGCGTTGTCGTTCTTGAGCTTGAGCAAGCGCCATTTGGCTCGATTGAGGGCGATGAACTTCTTCATCAACTTGCTCTTGGAATTCTTGTCGTGTAGCGGGTTGCGAGATGCATGGCGATCTTGGCCTTACGGCTCGTCGAAGAATGTTCGATGATGGTGTACTTGTGTCGGAGAAGGAATCGTCGGATGGCGACTTGAGTGGCTCCGTCTTGAGTGTGAAGAGGTAGAAATCGCGGTTCACCAACAAAGCGCGGATCTCGTCCATTCTTGCATCATTCTCTTTCTTGTCTTGCGTCGAGTTTGTTGTCGAAGTAATCTCGTGTGCGTTGCTCGGAGAGTCGCATAAGTCGGTGGAGAGGTTGTCGATCGTTAAGCTCAATGCTTGTCGCCAAAGAGGTGGCTCTTGGTGGCGTGGGATGACATTTAAATCGTCTTGCTTTCGATGAAGAGTGGATTTGTAGAAGAACTTGGCCTATCCATCATTTCAAGCAAATTGTGAGTGATAGAAGGAGAAGAATGAATACCAATGTACCTTTGACGAAGTTGAAGATGAATCAAGTTCACTCAAATCACGAGACAATGAAATAGCACTATTGGTACCGATCCTTGTCGATTCTCACACCTACACAAGTAAAAGCCTTTGGTGGAGCTTGGTTAGGATGGTGGCACAAAATTGATTGCAATTGTTAGCTTGACTCAAAAATGTTGAAGAAGATTAGCAAATTAGCATATGCAACAAGTAGACCAAGCAAGTAGTGGTACGGAAACACACGCATAAATAGATAAATGGGATTGTGCAAACCAAAAGTGAGCCAAAATGTGGAATCCACGAAAATGCTCTTGTTGCACAATACTAGAGAGCGCTATACGATTGCACAATAGGCGGATCTGGACTTGTGCACAACCTACTAGGCAAAAATGCAGCGATCTCTATCCCATTATGCTATATGTATGGTGTATCGGTGCAATGATCCAAGATGATCTTATGTGACAATCTTAATGTTGTATGATGCTATGCTTGTTGCTTATAAGCTCTTTGCTTATCTTTCCTCTTTGCTTAAAAGCTTGAGTGGCTCTTTCTCTTTTGAGCTCTTTTCTTATGCAAACTTGGCGAACTAAGATAGCAATTGTGTATGCGATGGCGACTTTGTGACACACAAGTTGATTAGAGATATGCACCTCAATTGTATGTATGATATGGTGTATGCAACTAATGTTCACAAGTCACGTTGCGGCAATACTCAATGGCTAGTCTCGGTGGGTAAGCAGCATAAAAGATGGTATATGATGGTTATCAATGCAATTGCAAGGTATGACAAAGATGTCATCGATGTTACCGTCCGTGGCGAAGATGAGTAGCCGACCAAAATGGCGTTTGTTGTTGATGTCACACGCGCCTAGATAGCGAAACACAAAGGACACGAAATCTCACTCAAATTGTCGAACTCAAAATCGAATGGTAGTACGGAGGTTGAGTCTTGGGGTTTAGCAAGTGGAAATGATGGTGGATAGGGTGGGGAGGTGTATATGTGTGTGGAAGGTGGTGGTGGTGGATGTGGGCTGCGAATCTGCGGTTCGTGAAGAAGCGGATGATCCGGGCGAGGCGGATGATCCGGGACTTAGTCCGGATGATCGAGGCAGGTCGACCACGCGCAGGGAATGGCTCGGGAAGAACACGAAAATGGGGTGGAATTTGGCGATTTGGGGATTTTAGGTGGATTTGAGGGGAGAAGGTGGGGAAACACAAGATCCACGAGTTACACACGAATCCACGGATCAAAACAACAAAACATCATCAAAACTTACAAATCACAAAAATTTGGGGGTATTTTTGTGGGGATTTTCGAGTTTTAGGACGAAAACAACAAAATCAAGCTAGAAATCACGGTAGGGGCTCCAAAAGCGTGATCAACACTGGCTCATGATACCATAATGATGTAGGATGGAACCCTAATTCGTCGATCTTTCACGTTTGGAGGGGATCCTACGGAAGGAACACGAAGAACGCGCGGAAGAACGAGAGGAAATCACGGGGAAGAACAAGGGAGACACTCAACCGACAAGGGATCGATCACACAAGGTCTAGATCATCGAAGCACGAGTGATACATGGTCCAAAATCAACAAAGGAAAGATACAAAGGTAGCCGTTCTTCTCCCGGAGGAGGTCTTGAATCCACGAGGGGATCTTCCCGTATAGGGGTCTTGAATCCGATGGATCTTCTCCTAGAGCGGAGGTCACGATCTCCGTGGAGAAATGCAGTGGATGAGCAAAGGCTCTCACACACAAATATGAGCTAATCAATGCTAAGTCTCAAAGTGAGGAGAGGGGTCCTATCTATAGAGTGCAGGCGAAGGGTACATGGGCTCGGTAACCTGTGTGTATGTGGCCAGACGATCCAGGCGGACAGTCCGGATGATCCGGCGGGTCCGGATGATCCGGGTGGGGGCGGATGGTCCGGGTGCTCTCTTGAGTGATGGCGCGGGCGGATGTTAATTTGGGGTCCGGACGTCCGGTGAAGTCCAGATGATTGAACTGGGTCGGATGATCCGGCTTCAGCGTGGAGGTTCTGTTGCCTTGGTGGAGTTAGCGGATCGTCCGGACCGAGTCCGGATCATCCAGACTCTGTCTGGATCGTCAAGACCTCTGTCCGGATCGTCCGACCTTCTTGATCCTTGTTGCTTTCTCCTCTCCGTCTTCCGTATGTCTTCCGCTTCAATTCTCCTTGCTTCCTAGCCTCCTCATAGTCGACTCCTTGGTGCTGAGTATGCATAGAGTTTCCGTTTGAGGTAGTAACCATGTCTCATGTGAATCGAAGGAGAGTTGTGAGAGGAGTGATGTCACCTCGGTTTCAAGAGCTCTTGCACGTGCTCGAGTCATCGGTCCTTGTGGTGTTGTAGGTGTTGATGTAGCGTCCATGGGGATGATGGAAGGATGCTCCGCATCATTAGTCCTTGTGCTGTTCCTATTATTCTAGTGCCAAAAAAGGATGGTACATCACGAATGTGTGTTGATTGTAGAGGCATTAATAATATTACTGATGAGGACATCAATACCATTGTTACACCCACAGCCCCTACTGCTATACATACTGGACCAATTACTAGAGCTCGCGCACGCCAACTAAATTACCAGGTACTTTCGTTTCTTGGTAATGATTCTAATGTTCATGAGAATATGATCTTTGCCTAAATTGGATACATTTGTTTTGCTTACAAATGAAGGGCCTAGCTTGGAGAAGGATGAACATTGGAGCAAGAACAAGCATGGAGATGATGGCATGCGCAAGAGGACAAGAATAGAGTTACAAGTGATGATTTCAGGACTTTGAAGCCACCATAATGAGTGCATGAAGCCTTGGACAGAAATATACAAGATGCCACTTCATAAATTTCGTCCGGAGACTATTCTAGGTGCTGCGTCACCTTATTATTGGGCCAGGCCCATGTAATTTCGAAATACATTAGTATAGGCCATTTTAGAGTCCGTATGTGTGGGGAAACAAGAGATAGGGTTAGTTTGGACCCCTCCACCAAGGGCCACGAAATTCTCCCCTCTTCCTCCATATATACAGCCCTTAGGGCACCATTTAGACTTTGGGTTTTTTTAGATCAAAAGTTAGCCATAGCTGCAACCAGCGTGCCGTTTGTGTTCAACGACCGGACAAAGCGTCCACAGAACCCCACCTTGATCAATAAATCTTTCATCTTATATTACTTAATATGATGAGGACATGACTACCTTGGATAAGACCAAAAATATTGCATACATGCATATTTGTCGGTGATTTCTAGTGCAAACTATTCAATAATATATTTATGTTATCGAACAAAAATACTTCACATACTTTTGTGTTTTGTCTAATTGCAGGTGTATGGGACATTTGTACAATCCACATATGAAGATAAGGGAAAAAAGAAGTTTAGGTGCTGTTCAAAAGTCTTCTCACGTCACTTTTGGGCCAAGAAGATAGAGTCCAAGTCTCTCATGTTACGGATTCAGATTCGGACTGCACAGACATACCTGACTCAAAACGTCAACAACTTTTCATACGGACTCGAATTGGGTGATTCTTTTTTGTTGGAAAGTAGATTTCATGCTCTTTCCAGCACAGTTAGAATCACCTTAAAATCCATCCGGGGCGTTAAGTTGTGGACGAAACAATCTGACGCTGCAGCAGAATCCGAGTCAAACTACAAGTCCAAGGTGTTCGTCACCTCCACTTGGGCCCATGAGCCTTGTACGACCTAGGGTTAGTTTTAGGCTGCCTTGGGACGTCCTCCACCTCCTTGGCCGCCACCCTTGCTCCTATATAAGTAGATCCATCTAGTAGCTTTTCCTTGGGATTTGTTTAGTTAAAGTTAGCCATTGCAACCGTGTGCCGTTTGTGTCCAACGACCAGATCAAGACGCTTACGGATCCCCACCTTTATCAATACTTCATACATACTTGCAATATTCAGATTGCTTTTATCATATTCTTGCTTGTTCTTGATTGTTTGCGGGAATAGACCTTCGTGGTCAAGTTGATTGTGCTCGGCGTGGTCAATAACCTCTCGGAGTTGGTTTAGCGATTGCTAAGGCGCAGCGTTGTGCTGCGTTTGTAGTCGGATCGTCAAAGTCGTCTCCACCAAATCGATAGTTATCATCTCATCGAAGATCGGGACATCCCGCCTCTATCAAGTGGTATCGAGCCAGGTTGCTCGGTGAGATTTCTGATTTTCATAGTTTAGATCGCATCATCATTCATACCTATAGTCCTTGAAAAAGCCACAAAAAAAGTTAGATCTGTTCATCCTTTATCCAAGCGATCGAGCCTTTGCAATTTTCAATTCATTGCTTGCATAGTTGAATTATCGGTTGCATCGTCGTGTCGATTCTGGTCTTAGCGTCTAGTTCCTTTAGAGTTTGAGTTCTATTCACATCTTTGCCTTGTTGCATCATTATCCCTTCGTTCTGGTCTTAGCGTCTTAGCGTCGATTCTTTGATGCCCGCTGCATCATTATCCTTCGTTGTCCACCATCCCATCTATTAATTTCCACCACGTGCTACCGCTGTTCATTGTCATAATCATAGTTGAGGTCATTCACATCTTTGCTGATCAATCGCATCTTATCTAGTTTGTCTTGGAAGAGGAGAAAAAAAAAGAAAAAAAAAAAAAGGAAAAAAAAAAAAAGAAAAAAGAAAAAAGTGTGAGAAAAAAAAGAGAAAAAAAAATTCAGATCTATTTAGAATCAATCTCGTACTGAATTCGGATTAGAATCTGTTTTGCGCCTTTATTCGATAAAATAGGTGTATCTTTCTCATCTGAAGTCCGTTTTGGCTCGTGAGTACTCAAATTGAAGCTAATGACGAGCCGCATGTAAATAGTTACAGAAGCTGGTTCAATATTTGACACCTCAAAATCGGCTTCTAAATAGGTCTTTTGCCCTCGAAGTTCGTGAACACAGCTTGTTCCAATTTTTGAGGCAGTTTTAGAATTCTTTGACTCCTCATATCAACTCGGAATTGATTGATTCTTTTTGCATTGGAAAGCTTGAGTTAGTAGCATTCTTTGAAAGAATTTATCAGAAAATTGGCTCAAACTTTTCAAGAGGAAAGTTGGAGAGAGTTGTTGTATGTCACCTTGGTAGTTGTTTTCATCATTATCTTCACTACCATTGTGATCTTCACTTATATCTTGCTGTCAAGAGCTACTTAGTATCCTTAATTGATGCTAGTTGTGCTATGCCGTGACCTCATTAGTGTTCTAGGCTCGCGTCTCTAGTCGGTCTAGCCTAGGACCGGCCGATTACCGTCATTGGCGTTTATTCAACATTGCATCTTTGAATTGATTATTGCTAAATTTTTGCTACCATATATAGCCAACCCAGCTCCACATATTTCTACACGTGTATCGTCGTTCCCCAGCAATCGCTTTACACAATCTTGAGTTACTTGACACGCATTTGGTTGCTGTCACCACCACCGCATGGTAAGAACTTGTAAGATATTGATATTTGCTTTCTTGTGAGCACTTTACAACCACATCCTAGTAGTTCATAGGAACATTATTCTAGATTTTGTTTCTTGTTTCTACTAATCATGACAGAGTTAGGAGATAGAAGTTCTTGCACGATGGACACATCTTCACCATCACGAGAGTTGGGACATGACACACACAACCACATGGTTAGGTTATCTCTTTACCGTCATTTGAGGTAGATTTAATCCTGCTATTTATCTTGCTTGGGAGTTTGAAGTAGAACAAGTTTTTAGTAACCATGACTTTTTTGAACTTGGCGATACGAGCTGCCACTAGAGCATTCTTGGTTTTGCTTGAGTTTGGTGGAGTGTGCATTGTAAGAAAAATATTGATAACCAACCCACAACTTGGAAAGATTTGAAAGATGTAATGAGACAACATTTTTCCCTCCTTACTATAAATCGTGAATTGCCCATAAATTTGAACAATTTAAACAAGGCAATAACACTTTGTTCATACTTACTACCAAGAGTTCAAATCTTATATGCATCATTGTGACATAGAAGAATCGAGGATGATACAATGAATAGATTTTTGGTGGTTTGAACCATGATATTGAGCAAGATTTGAGTATATTCCTCGTTGCATTACGGTATGTATGTTCGTGCTTGTACCTTTGAGAGCGATTCTGAGGAGGATGCATTGGGTGACTACAACAACTACTATTCAGTTCATGCTCACCACCGTCGGTTGGTTCCTCCACCGTTGCACCTACTAGAAGCCCCACCTCGGATTGTGGCGCGACATCATCTCAAGAGTATGGTGCATTGTCTACGTGTGTACCTACATCAGCTCGTCTTTGCGACAAGGTAACGATAAAGGTATTCATGATATAACTTCACATGAGAATGATGCATCCGTAGTTAACTTGAATGCATCATGTGTTGAGTTACACAGTGATTTGAGCACATCACCTATTTTAGAGAATCTTGAAACTGTCATGAATCGTCATGTGATCAAACAATTGAAATACCAACAATTTTGAGTGCACCCATTGAATTAACTGTTGATGCAAAAGAATCAATGTTTAATCATTTTGATATGACCTCTAATCTTGGTGATGATTACGTGTCGAATGACTCATTGCATGTTTGCTTATCTAAGCATGTTGTAGCATGTAAATTTGATTCAAATAAGGTTTATTCACCAATGTTGGGATGGTTTAATGATGAACATTGTCAAACTTTTGAAATAAATAAGAGCTTCACTTATATGTGCAAACTGAGTTGCAATATTTTCATGCCTTCTAGTTCTTGTGCTAATTTGTTGGCTTTAGATTTTATGAACTATGCAAGTTACTCATCTATTCATGTGTCATATATGGAAAAATCAAGGGAAGTAAAAATGGATGACATATACATATACAACATGTACACCTTGTCTCTTTTGTTAGCCACATTTCAGATTAAGCAGCAGGGGCGGCTTTGTTTTCAAGAAGGGAGGATGATGAGGACATGACTACCTTGGATAAGACCAAAAATATTGCATACATGCATATTTGTCGGTGATTTGTAGTGCAAACTATTCAATAATATATTTATGTTATCGAACAAAAATACTTCACATACTTTTGTGTTTTGTCTAATTGCAGGTGTATGGGACATTTGTACAATCCACATATGAAGATAAGGAAAAAGAAGTTTAGGTGCTGTTCAAAAGTCTTCTCACGTCACTTTTGGGCCAGAGAAGATAGAGTCCAAGTCTCTCACGTTCTGGATTCAGATTCGGACTGCTGCAGACATACCTGACTCAAAACGTCAACAACTTTTCATACGGACTCGAATTGGGTGATTCTTTTTTGTTGGAAAGTAGATTTCATGCTCTTTCCAGCACAGTTGGAATCACCTTAAAATCCATCCGGAGCGTTAAGTTGTGGACGAAACAATCTGACGCTGCAGCAGAATCCGAGTCAAACTACAAGTCCAAAGGTGTTCGTCACCTCCACTTGGGCCCATGAGCCTTGTACGACCTAGGGTTAGTTTTAGGCTGCCTTGGGACGTCCTCCACCTCCTTGGCCGCCACCCTTGCTCCTATATAAGTAGATCCATCTAGTAGCTTTTCCTTGGGATTTGTTTAGTTAAAGTTAGCCATTGCAACCGTGTGCCGTTTGTGTCCAACGACCAGATCAAGACCGCTTACGGATCCCCACCTTTATCAATACTTCATACATACTTGCAATATTCAGATTGCTTTTATCATATTCTTGCTTGTTCTTGATTGCTTGCAGGAATAGACCTTCGTGGTCGAGTTGATTGTGCTCGGCGTGGTCAATAACCTCTCGGAGTTGGTTTAGCGATTGCTATGGCGCTTATTGATGCTGCGTTTGTAGTCGGATCGTCAAAGTCGTCTCCACCAAATCGATAGTTATCATCTCATCGAAGATCGGGACACCTGCCTCTATCACAATATCAGTTGCAATCTCGGTTTCTTGCTTGTTCTTCGTTTGCTCGCGGAAATAGACCCTCGTGGTCTTGCTTGGTTGATCGTGTGCTCGGTCGGCGTGGTCGATAACCTCTCGGAGTTGGTTTAGCGATTGCTAAAGCGCGGCGTCCTCGCTGCGTTCGTAGTCGGATCGTCAAAGTCGACTTCCACCAAAGCGAAATCCACCATCTCATCGAAGGCGGGACACCTTTGCCTCTATCAAGTGGTATCAGATTTCCGGGTTGCTCGGTGAGATTTTACTGATTTTCGTAGTTTAGATCGAGTCTGTTCTTCATACCTACAGTCAGCGAAAAAGCCAAAAAAATTAGGGTTAGGTCATCATATCCGAACCAATCTAAGCCTTTGCATAATCTTTTACGTATTTGCGTTGTTGAATTTGCGGTTGCATCGTCGTGTCTAGTTCTTTGGTCTTAGAGTCTAGTCTTTTAGAGTTTGAGTTACGCTCATAAGTTGTCACGCCGCCGCCCTTGCGCATTATCATCGCCATACGCCATCTACCACCACGCTTATCCGCCACCGCTTGAATCCGTATCCATATACCACCACCGCTGCCATATACCACCACCGTTGCCATATACCACCACCGCTGCCATATCCTACCACCATATATCCACCACCAATCCGAGTTCCTTGCATATTAGGTTTGTTTTGGGATCCATCTAGTTTTCGATTCGTGTTTCCTTTGCGAGTAGGTTTGGATTCAGCAATCTTTGCCGTCCGTAGTAGAGGTTGGTTTCCACAAAAAAAAAGTCAGGAAACCACCCTCCGTTTAGGCCCAAAATTTTCCAAAAGCATGCGGGACAAAAAAATTTACGGCTATCCTATTTTAGGTGTTTCTAAGCGTATTGAGGCGATCGCCGTTATAGAAAGTTTTTTGACCCGTTTCAGATTTTGGGTCGAGCGATCGAAAAAAAAAAATTGGTCGAAAAATTTCGTGCCCATCCTATCGGTTTGACACAGGAAGAGTTTTGAGACACTCGCCATTATAGTGATTTTTCGCAAAAAAAAAAAAGCAGTAAAAAAAAACAGCGCAAAAAAAAAAAGCGAAAAAAAAATTCAGTGTGCTCCTTCCTTGTTTCGTGCAGCACCGTGATTTTGTTAGTGTTCTAGGCTCGCGTCTCTATGCGGTCTAGCCTAGGACCAACCTGATACCGTCGTTGGCGTTTATTCAACTTTGCATCTCGAATTGATTATTCTTGACCTTTTTGCTACCATATTATAAGCCTTCCAGCTCCACATACATCTCGTCGTGCGTTTGATTCTCCACAGTGTCGCTATAGCCAAGCTTTGAGAGTTTGACTTCTAGCGGTTTGCGATCACCTTTCTTCTTTGGGTAGGCTGGTAAGAATTTGAGATTTGCTTGCGGGTTTGTGATACACCACCACCACTTCTTAGTAGTCTGTAGGATCATATTCTTGTGTGTTTCTATTCTTTGCTAACCATGGTAGGATCACAAGCCGATGAGGCTGATTGGGAGAACACGACGAACAAACAGCTACATGATAAGTTTGACAAATGATGATTGGGACGGTGCAAGGCGTGGTAAGCAGATTTGTGAGGCCGGGAGAAGATAGATGGCATTGAGAAGGCGTTTGAAACAAAGCTTGATAGCAAGTTTGATGAATTGCTCGTCGCGTTTTCCACAACCACCGCCGGCTGCACCTATCGCACCTCTGCAGCGACAACAACTCGCCCCTTCGAATCGGTATGGGCGAGCTCGGCGTGTTCTGTTGAGCGAGGACAAAATTCAGTGCGCTGCTCTGCTGTTGGTGCTTCTTTGGCTCTGCTCTCTCTGCTTTGGTGGTGCAGGGAGGATGATGAGTATGTGGGCGATTATGAGGATGAGGTTGATCAACATCGGGACTCGTGCAACCACCTGCACCACAACCACCCGGTCGTCCACATGCAAATAATGGCAATATTAGGGCTCCCCTCAGTGCGAGATCATGACCATCTCCCTAAACTGAAATTGAATATTCCACCATTTGAGGGTAGATATGTTCTGATATATATCTTACTTGGGAGTTAGAAGCTGAACAACGATTTACATGTTTACAATATCACGAGGAGAGGCGTGTTCTGCTGCTGTTTGTGCTTTCACTAGCTTTGCATGTGTTTGGTGGTGCGAACATTGTAGATTATATCTGTTCCACTACTTGGGCTGCTTTGAAAACTGCTATGCGTACTCGTTGGGTTCCACCATATTATCAACGTGAATTACTTCAAAAATTGCAGCGCTTAAGACAAGGAAAAACTCTGTAGAAGAATATTATCGGGAATTACAAAGCTGGCTTGATTAGATGTGGTATTGTTGAGGAGAATGAAGCTATGCTTGCACGTTTTACGGGTGGATTAAATAGAGATTCAGACCATTCTAGACTATAAGGATTATAATAATATCACTCGTTTATTCCATCTTGCTTGTAAAGCTGAGCGTGAAGTGCAGGATCGGCAGGCATTGGCGCGCACTAACTTTTTGCAGGTCGACCTTCATCATGGACACCACGTGCATCATCTACTTCCTTTGCACCATCACCTCCTTGGTGCCACCTCCAACCGTGATACAAAAGCGAGGCACAACCACCACTATCGCCAAGAGAGCACACTGCGGGCCTGCCTGAGCTCTTCTTCTTCCATGGCGTCAGCAGGGCACACAAGTGATATTATTTGTCGTCGTTGTAAGGGAAGAGGACATTTCTGAGAGAATGCAAATCTCAGCGTGTGATGATTGCTCTTGAGGATGGTGGGTATGAGTCCGCTAGTGACTATGATGAGGAGACTTTGGCTCTTATTACACATGAGGAACACGGTGGAGATGATTACGATCATGAGACACAATACATGGCTCTTGAAGATCTTGGCAGGTATGAATGTTTAGTTGCTCAACGTGTTTTGAGTGTGCAGGTTACACAAAGTGAGCAAAATCGGAGGCATAATTTGTTCCATACAAAGGGAGTTGTGAAGGAGCGTTCTATTAGCGTCATCATAGATGGAGGAGCTGCAACAACTTGGCAAGCATGGAGATGGTGGAGAAGCTATCTCTCACCACAAGACCACATCCACATCCTTACTACATCCAATGGTTCAACAACAGCGGCAAGGTGAAGGTAACACGTCTTGTTAGTGTGCATTTTAGTATCTCTACATATCTGATTATGTTGATTGTGATGTGGTACCTATGCAAGCATGTTCCTTGTTACTTGGTAGACCATGGCAATTTGATAAAAATTCATACACCATGGTAGAAACAATCGGTATACTCTTGTTCATAAGGATAAAAATATTACTTTGCTTCCTATGACTCTGAGTCCATTTGAAAGATGATATTAATAGAGCTAATAAAGCAAAAGCAGGAGAAAAATAAGAGTGAAAATCAGATTGTGGCAAAAGAATTTGAGCAACACATGAAGCCTAATAATAAACCATCTCTGTTTGTACGAAATTAAATTGAAAAGTGCATGTTTACTTGCCACCAAATCTGATATTGATGAGCTAGATTTTAGCAAATCTATTTGCTATGCTTTTGTGTGCAAGAGGCATTATTTTCATTCGAGGGCGTGCCTTCCTCTTTGCCCCTGCTGTCACTAACATTTTGCGGGAGTTATTGGCGTCTTTCCACAAGGCGTGCCACAGGATTACCACCTATTAGAGGATTGAGCATCAAATTGACTTAATTCGGTGCATCATTACCAACCGTGCACCATACCGTACCAATCGGAGGAGGCGAAGGAGATTATCGTCAAATACAGGAGCTGCTCGACAAAGGTTATATCTGCGAATCCCTTAGTCCTTGTCTGTTCCTATTATTCTAGTGCGAAAAAGGATGGTACGTCACGTATGTGTGTTGATTGTAGAGGCATCAATAATATTACTATTAGTTATCGTCACCCTATTCCTAGGTTAGATGATATGCTTGATGAATTGAGTGGCTCTACAATATTCTCCAAAGTTGATTTGCGTAGTGGATACCATCAAATTCGTATGAAATTGGGAGATGAATGGAAAACAGCATTTAAAACTAAGTTTGGATTATATGAGTGGTTAGTCATGCCTTTTGGGTTAACTAATGCACCTAGTACTTTCATGAGATTAATGAGCGAAGTTTCGTGCTTTCATTGGACGATTTGTGGTAGTCTATTTTGATGATATACTAAATTATAGCAAATCTTTGGAAGAACATTTGGAACATTCGTGCTGTTTTAATGCTCTCGTGATGCCGTTTGTTTGGTAACCTTAGGAAGTGCACCTTTTGCACCGACCGAGTATCTTTTCTTGGCTATGTTGTTACTCCACGGGGAATTGAAGTTGATAAAGCCAAGATTGAAGCTATTGAGAGTTGGCGCAGCCAAAGCAGTCACACAAGTGAGGAGTTTTCTTTGACTCGCTGGTTTCTATAGGCGTTTTGTGAGAGATTTCAGCACCATTCTGCACCTCTCAACGAGCTTACAAAGAAGGATGTGCCTTTTGTTTGGGGTACCGCACGGGAAGAAGCCTTCACGGTATTGAAAGCTAAGTTGACACATGCTCCTTTACTCCAACTTCCTGATTTTAATAAGACTTTTGAGCTTGAATGTGATGCTAGTGGAATTGGATTAGGAGGTGTGTTATTACAAGATGGCAAACCTGTTGCATACTTTTACGAAAAATTGAGTGGGACTAGTCTGAACTATTCTACTTATGATAAAAATTATATGCTCTTGTTAGGACTTTAGAAACATGGCAACATTATTTATGGCCCAAAGAATTTGTTATACATTACGATCATGAATCTTTGAAACATATTAAAAGTCAAGCTAAACTGAATCGTAGACATGCTAAATGGGTTGAATTCATTGAGACTTTCAAAGATCAATATGTGCATGATGCTGAATTTAGCGATGTATTGCAGAATTGTAAAGAAGGTAGAACATGGAACAAGTTAAATGCGTTAATGATGGATTTGTGTTTCGTTCTAACAAGCTATGCATTCCAGCTAGCTCCGTTCATCTTTTGTTGTTGCGGAGGCGCATGGAGGAGGACTAATGGGACACTTTGGCGTGAAGAAGGCGGAGGATATACTTGCTACACATTTCTTTTGGCCAAAGATGAGGCGGGATGTTGGCGTTTTGTTGCTCATTGCACTACATGTCAAAAAGCTAAGTCACGACTCAATCCTCATGGTTTATATATGCCTTTACTGTACCTAGTGTTCCTTGGGAGGATATATCTATGGACTTTGTTTTTGGTTTACCTCGAACAAAGAAGGGAGGATAGCATATTTGTTGTCGTGGATAGATTCTCGAAAATGGCACACTTTATACCATGTCATAAGCGATGATCTTTGTTAATGTTGCTGATTTGTTCTTTCGTGAAATTATTAAGCTTGCATGGTGTGCCAAATACTATTGTTTCAGATCATGATACTAAATTTCTTAGCCACTTTTGGAGATGTTTATGGGCTAAGTTGGGGACTAAACTGCTTTTTAGTACTACTTGTCACCCCCAAGTGATGGACAAACTGAAGTAGTCAATAGAACATTCTCTACTATGCTTAGGGCTGTTTTGAAGAATAATAAGAAAATGTGGGAAGAATGCTTGCCTCATATTGAATTTGCTTATAATCGTTCATTGCATTCTACTACTAAGATGTGCCCTTTTGAAATTGTGTATGGTTTCCTACCTCGTGCACCTATTGATTTATTGCCTCTTCCATCTTGGAGAAGGTTAATTTTGATGCTAAAGAACGTTCTGAATTGATTTTAGAAATGCATGAGTTAACTAAGGAAAACATTGGCGTATGAATGCTAAATATAAACTTCTTTGGAGATAAGGGAAGAAAACATGTTGTGTTTGCACGGAGATCTTGTTTGGTTACATTTGCGTAAAGATAGATTTCTAATTTGCATAAATCAAAGCTAATACCACATCTTGATGGTCCTTTTAAGGTGTTAGAAAATAAATGATAATGCATATAAACTTGAGCTACTGCAGATTTTGGGGTTAGTCCACTTTTAACATTGCAGATTTGAAGCCTTATTTGGGTGAGGAAGATGAGCTTCCGTCGAGGCGACTTCATTTCAAGAAGGGAGGATGATGAGGACATCAATACCATTGTTACACCCACAGCCCCTCTTGTTACATATCTGAGACCAATTACTAGAGCTCATACGCCAATTAAATTACTAGGTACTTTCGTTTCTTGGTAATGATTCTAATGTTCATGAGAATATGATCTTTGCCTAAATTGGATACATTTGTTTTGCTTACAAATGAAGGGCCTAGCTTGGAGAAGGATGAACATTGGAGCAAGAACACGCATGGAGTTGATGGCATGCAAGGGGATCCTGACGGAGTTACAAGTGATGATTTCAGGACTTTGAAGCCACCATAAGGAGTGCATGAAGCCTTGGACGAAATATACAAGATGCCACTTCATAATATTAGTCCATAGGCTATTCTAGGTCTGCGTCACCTTATTATTGGGCCAGGCCCATGTAATTTCGAAATACTTAAGTATAGGCTATTTTTAGAGTCCGTATGTGTGGGGAAACAAGAGTTAGGGTTGGTTTGGACCCCACCCTCAAGGGCCACGAAATTCCCTCCTTTTCCCCATATATACAGCCCTTAGGGCGTCGTTTAGACTTTGGGTTTTGTTTAGATTAAAGTTAGCCATAGCTGCAACTTCGCGTGCCGTTTGTGTTCAGCGACCGGACAAAGCGTCCACAGAACCCCACCTTGATCAATAAAGCTTTCATCTTATATTCGCAATATCCAGTTGCAATCTCGGTTTCTTGCTTGTTCTTTGTTTGCTCGCGGAAGCAGACCTTCGTGGTCGGTTGATCGTGCTCGGCGTGGTCGATAACCTCTCGGAGTTGGTTTAGCGATTGCTAAAGCGCGGCGTCCTCGCTGCGTTCGTAGTCGGATCGTCAAAGTCCACTTCCACCAAAGCGAAATCCACCATCTCATCGAAGGCGGGACACCTTTGCCTCTATCACGACTTGAGTGGCTCCGTCTTGAGTGTGAAGAAGTAGAAAATGCGCGGTTCACCAACAAAGCGCGGATCTCATCCATTCTTGCATCGTTCTCTTTCTTGTCTTGGCGTCGAGTTTGTTGTCGAAGTAATGGCGTGTGCGTTTCTCGGAGAATCGCAAGTCGGTGGAGATGTTGTCGATCGTTAAGCTCATTGCTTGTTGCTCTTGATGGAGAGCTCGTTGCGCATCAAAGAGGTGGCTCTTGGTGACGTATGATGACATGTCGTCGTCTTGCTTTCGATGAAGAGTGGATTTGTAGAAGAACTTGGCCTATCCATCATTTCAAGCAAATTGTGAGTGGTAGAAGGAGAAGAATGAATACCAATGTACCTTTGACCGAAGTTGAAGATTAATCAAGTTCACTCAAATGCGGACAATGAAATAGCACTATTGGTACCGATCCTTGTCGATTCTCACACCTACACAAGTAAAAGCTTTTGGTGGAGCTTGGTTAGGATGGTGGCACAAAATTGATTGCAATCGTTAGCTTGACTCAAAAATGTTGAAGAAGATTAGCAAATTCGCATATGCAACAAGTAGACCAAGCAAGTAGTGGTACATGGAAACACACATAAATAGATAAATGGGATTGTGCAAACCAAAAATGAGCCAAAATGTGGAATCCACGAAAATCTGTTGTTGCACAATACTAGAGAGCGTTAACACGATTGCACAATAGGCGGATCACGGGCTTGTGCACAACCTACTAGGCAAAAATGCAACGATCTCTATCCCAAGTATGCTATGTGTATGTTATATCGGTACAATGATCCAAGATGATCTTATGTGACAATCTTAATGTTGTATGATGCTATGCTTGTTGCTTATAAGCTCTTTGCTTAAAAGCTTGAGTGGCTCTTTCTCTTTTGAGCTCTTTTCTTATGCAAACTTGACGAACTAAGATAGCAATTGTGTATGCGATGACAACTTTGTGACACACAAGTTGATTCCGAGATATGCACCTCGATTGTATGTATGATATGGGTGTATGCAACTAATGTGCACAAGTCACGTTGCCGGCAATACTCAATGGCTAGTCTCGGTGGGTAAGCAACGCAAAAGATGGTATATGATGGCTATCAATGCAATTGCAAGGTATGACAAAGATGTAAATCGATGTTACCGTCCGTGGCGAAGATGAGTAGCCGACCAAAGTGGCGTTTGTTGTTGATGTCACACGTTCTAAATAGCCGAAACACAAGAGAAGCGGAAATCTCACTCAGTTATCGAACTCAAAATCGAATGGTAATCTGAGGTTGAGTCTTGGGGTTTGGCAAGTGGAAATGGTGGTGGATAGGGTGGGGAGGATGTATGGATGTGTGGATGGTGGTGGAGGTGGATGGTGGGCTGCGAGCTGCGGTTTTGAAGAAGCGGATGATCCGGGCCAGGGCGGATGATCCGGGTATATCGGATGATCCGAGACTTGGTCAGGATGATCCGGGCAGTCAACTCCATACGGGAACTGCTCGGGAAGAACTTCAGCGGGGAGAAATTTGGCGATTTGAGGATTTTGGGTGGATTCGAGGGGAGAAGGTGGGGAAACACAAGATCCACGAGTTACACACGAATCACGGATCAAAAACAACAAAACATCATCAAAACCAACAAATCACAAAAATATTTGGGGGTATTTTTGTGTGGGATTTTCGGGTTTTAGGGCGAAAACAACAAAATCAAGCTAGAAATCACGGGGTAGGGGCTCCAAAAGCGTGATCAGCGTGGCTCATGATACCATATGATGTGAGGTGGAACCCTAATTCGTCGATCTTTCACGTTTGGAAGGGGTCCTACGGAGGAAAACACGTAGATCATCGAAGCACGAGTGATACATGGTCCAAAATCAACAAAGGAAAGATACAAAGGTAGCCGTTCTTCTCCGAGAGGAGGTCTTGAATCACGAGGGATCTTCCGTATAGGGGTCTTGAATCCGATGGATCTTCTCCTAGGCGGAGGTCCTGATCTCCGTGGAGAAATGCCGGTGGATGAGCAAGGCTCTCACACACAAATATGAGCTAATCCAATGCTAAGTCTCAAAGTGAGGAGAGGTGTCCTATATATAGAGTGCAGGCGAAGGGGTACATGGGCTCAGCCCAACATCTTGTGTATGATATTAATTTGGATAATCCGAGGCGGCGGTCCGGATGATCGGGCTGGTCCGGATAATCGGGTGGGGGCGAATGGTCAGGGTGCTCTTCTGTGTGACGGCCTGAGGGCAGACGTCCGGTGAGTGGTCCGGATGTCGGCGGGATCCGAGATGATCCGAGCCGAGTCCGGATGATCCGGCTTCAGCGTGGAGGTTCTGTTGCCTTGATCGATTTAGCGGATCGTCCGGACCGGAGTCAGATCATCCGAGGCTCTGTCCGGATCGTCCAGACCTCCGTCCGGATCGTCCGGCCTCTCTGATCTGGTTGCTTTCTCCTCTCCGTCTTCGCGTATGCCTTCGCTTCAGATTCTCCTTGCTTCCTAGCCTCTTCATGAGTCGACTCCTTGGTGCTGAGTATGCATAGAGTTTCCGTTTGAGGTAGTAACCATGTCTCATGTGAATCGAAGGAGAGTTGTGAGAGGAGTGATGTCACCTCGGTTTCAAGGGCTCTTGCGTGCTCGAGTCATCGGTCCTTGTGGTGTTGTAGGTGTTGATGTAGAGTCCATGGGGATGATGGAAGGATGCTCGCATCAAATATCATAATGGAGAATCATGGGTAGATGCAAGCAAGGGTCACAATTGCATGGCAAAGGCATAGAAGCAAGCATAGCATGCAAAGTGAACACGGTAAAATGAGCATAATGTGAAGTGGTAAATGGCCCATAGCGTGTGAGAGCCAAGTAGAGGAGTTGCAGCGCTGTCCTTGCGTGAAGGAGCGGTGGTAAGGATAGTCCACGGGATCCCAAATCGTCATTGCTCTCAAGAGCTCGTTTTGTCAACTCGTGGGATTGCGAAGTTGACAAGTATGCATGGTACCTACACAAAGAGACACAAGCGAAAGAAATTGTGTGTGTGGTAAATGTACACATCATCCATCATGATGTGTATGTGCGTGTGAGTTAGCACAAGATAGGCATCGCTCAAAGAAATTTGATGCATGGTATAGGAACATGTCATTCATCATGAAAGAATAGTTATTATGTATGACACGATGGGCACACAAATTGATAGAGGCAAAGGTGTCCGTCTTTTGATGAGATGGTGGATTTCGCTTTGGTGGAAGTCGACTTTGGCGATCCGACTACTGAGCGTGCGAGGCGTCGCGCCTTAGCAATTGCTAAACCAACTCAGAGAGGTTATTGACCACGCAAGACACGATCAACGACCACGAGTGCATTTCCTGCGAGCAAGCGAAGAACAAGCAAGCTGAGATTGCAATTTGGATATTGCGAATATAAGATGAAAGCTTTATTGATCAAGGTGGGGTTACTGTGGCGCCTTTATGCAGTCGATTGAACACAAGCGAAATGCGAAGTTGCAGCTATGGCGACCTTTTAATCTAAACAAAACCCAAAGTCTAAGCGGTGCCCTAAGGGCTGTATATATGGAGGAAGAGGGGTGAATTTCGTGGCCCTTGGTGGAGGTCGAAACTAACCCTATCTCTTGTTTCCCACACATACGGACTCTAAAATAGCCTATACTAATGTATTTCGAAATTACATGGGCTGGCCCAATAACAAGGTGATGACACCTAGAATAGCCTCTGGACGAAATTTATGAAGTGACATCTTGTATATTTCGTCCAAGGCTTCATGCACTCATTATGGTGGCTTCAAAGTCTGAAATCATCACTTGTAACTCCATTCTTGTCCCCTTGCGCATGCCATCATCTCCATGCTTGTTCTTGCTCCAATGTTCATCCTTCTCCAAGCTAGGCCCTTCATTTGTAAGCAAAACAAATGTATCCAATTTAAGCGACATCATATTCTCATGAACATTAGAATCATTACCAAAAAGCGAAAGTACACGGTAATTTAGTTGGCGTCTTGTGACTCTAGTAATTTGTCCAGTATGTATAGCAGCAGGGGCTGTGGGTGTAACAATGGTATTGATGTCCTCATCACAAATTGAGCAAACAAGTATATGGCACATCAAAAGCATGTTTATTCATGGGGAGCATATGGTGCACACAAGTATTGGGATCATGCAATGAATGGGATGGATCAAATTCTCCTAACATGTATGAGGAAACTATGGGGGTCTCCTTATGAGCAATATCGGAAACATCATATGGAGAAAATGGACAACATCCAAAACAATGCATATCCGAAGCTAGGTGGTCATGGCATGGCATATGAGATAAATTATGCAAAGGGAGCATATCAATATCGTCACAAGAGAAACAAATGCCAATGACCATGGGCTTGTCGTCTATGCCATATGTGCAAATTGGGTTTATTTTAATGGCATATGCATAGTCACTATGAAGAGATTGCAAATAAGACATATGGTTGATCTCATGCATAGCATATGACAAGTCAGCGGATTATCAAACATGATGTGACCTAAAAATTGTCACAAGAAATCCTATGTAACATGGCATCACAACTAATAGACTCCACAAGAGAATCATCATTCCCATCATAAATGGGCAAATCATCGCATGGGAAATCATACTAGCATGAAGCATGGCAATAGGTGCATCAACATCATGCAAGCAATCAATGTCAAGAATGTCCACTAGTGGGACTAGAGCATCACCTTCACCTATGTTACCTTTGTCATTCCACTCAAGTGGTGTAGGTGAGGTGGGAAAGACCAAATGGTGGTCATCATCATCATCTTGATGGAACCATGTGGGCGGTGCATCATAATCCACCATGGCCATCGTCTTGTCCAAAGGGAGGGCGAATTAAATCGAGGATCGTGGCGTCATCATAAATGGGACCTAGCACCAAATGAGAAGACACAATAGAGGTAGAGGTCAAGTTATTAGAAATGCAAATAGCCTCACGAGACCTATCAACTATCTCACTCTCTCTATGTGGTGGTTCACTCACTCCCTCAAAATAGGTGCCTCAAACTCACGTATGGTGGAGTCACTCATCTCACTCAAGTGGTGGGGTTGTGGCTCTCCTCACATGGGGTGTGGCAACTCATCATATATGGGGCTAGTGGTGAAGTCACTCTCACTCTTAATATGGTGGCACAAGTCACTCAAGTCATCATCGTCGCCCGTGGTCGAAGGAAAGTCCCATGCTCAACCATCTCGTCGTGGTGGCCGTGGATGAAGGCGAAGATGGCACATCATCACTCTCATCGTGGATGAAGGCGAAGATGGCCCAAGATCACTCTTGTCGTGGATGAAGGCCGAAGATGGCACATCATCACTCTCGCCTCCTAAGATGGAAGCATCATCCTTGCTCGCCACCTTGTCGCTCGCCTTCAAAGCTTGGTCCTTGAAGGTCTCCGTAGTCGAACTAAATCGCGCTTGACGTCTTGAAAAAAGTCGAAGTAGACTCGGCATCATCAATGCCACAAAGAGGGATGGCGGTGAAGTCGCACTTGGGAGCATCGTCTTGGAGCTTATCGGCCTTGGACATCATGGTGGTCTTGGCCTCATGCTTGTCGTAGAGCTTGGTCGCATGAAGTGTGCTTGTGGTGGAGAAGTCTTGTCCTTCATGAGTTTTGTTCCGCCTTGAGAGCACCAATGTAGTAGTCGTCGATGGACTTGTAGTTCTCGATGAAGATGGTCTTGGATATGTCATTGTGCAATCCCATCATGAAGTGGAACTTCATTGACATAGAATTAAATCCGCAGGCTCGTCGCAAAGCAATCATCATCTCCTTGAAGTACTTGTCGATGGACTTGGATCCTTGGGTGGTGTTCTCCAATTGGCGTCGAAGTTGTTCCGTGTAGGTTGGAGGCACAAACTCTGTAGTAAAGCTCTCTTCGTCTTGGGCCAACTCATCTCGTAGCTCTCCGAAGGTGTGTGAAGCCACCATGGCGTGGTCGTGGAAGTTTCTTGTGGCGCACTTCACTTGATCTTCGGGACAAACTTGATGTAGCTTGAGGTAGTCGTCCATCAAACGCTCCCACTCGAGGTACTCCTCGGGTTCTTGAGTCCCATAGAAAGGAATCTTGTGGTCGTTGTCGAGGTCGTAGTAGCTCGTGGAAGTCGCGGACTTGAGCTTGGGTAGCTTCTCTTCAATGTAGTCTTGGGGTTCTTGTTGGCGAAGATGCCGTATGTCTGTAGGCGAAGATGCCGTGAAGACGCTTGGCGAAGATGCCAAGGGAGATGGTGAAGTCATTGAGCGGTCGTTGATGTAGAGCTCTTGACCTTCACGTTCTTGTTGGTGATGCTGTCGATGCCGATGTGATCTTGCCGGAGATGGTAGCTTGGAAGCATGTGCTCTTGAGCGTCTTCTCGAAGATGAGGAAGATCGCTTGTAGGACTTGATGAGGGCTTTGATCTCCTCCATTTTAGCTTGCATCTTGGCGTTGGAGTTGTTGTTCATGGCATCGAACTCGTCGTTGTTGTTGTAGACCAAAGATGAAATGCCTTGCCTATCCATCACAAGACTCGAGTAGAGGTGAGTAGGAAATGAGATAAACAATACCAAGTTACCTTTTCCCAAAGTTGAGGATGTATCCCGTTTCACTCAATGTGAAATGAAAGAATAGTGGAATTGGTACGGACTTGTTCACTCACACCTATCAAGTAAAGCTTATGGTAGAGCTCGGTGGCGATAGTGGCACAAAATTTGATGCAAAATGTTAGCAAGAGTCAATAATGTTGAAAGAGATTCACAAATTCATAAGCGAAACAAGTAGACCAATAGCAATATGTGGCTCACGGAAACACACACGAATAGATAAATGTGGTCGTGCTGACCAAGGAATGAGCACAAAATGTGGAATCCACGGAAGCTTCGTGTTGCACAACTCAAGAGAGGCAGCTATACGATTGCTCAATAGGCGGATCGACACTTGTGCACAACCTATAAGATGCAAAATGGATATTCTTTCTATCCCAAGTATGCTATGTATGTATGGTTCCCGGTGTTTCTCTCAAGCATGATATCATATGATGTAGATTTTGGTATGGCTCTTATGTGCCATGGGGTATGATGCTATGGCACTTGCTCACGAGCTCTTTGCTCTCTTTTTGCTTAAAAGCTTTATTTCTTTCTCTTTTTTTTCTATGGCCACTTTTGCACAATGCACAAACCAAGATAGCAATTGTGTATATGCGGGAACAAACTTGAGGCACAATGGATGATATGATACCAAGATGATATGGTATGTATGTAATGGAAGGTATGATCACTAATGTGCACAAGTAACGTTGCGGCAATACTCAAATGGCTAGTCTCGATAGGCAAATAGCATAAAATGGGCTGGGGTTAACAATGCAATTGCAAGGGAATATACAAAGGTGTAAATCGAGGTTCTGAGTCGCTGCGATGATGAGTGGCGGTGTTCTTGGTGTAGATACCAAGATGATGGAGACTCGTCCTAAGTGGCGAAACACCTTAGGAAGCGGAAAACCTTAAACTCAAAATCTCAAATGATAAATGTCAAATGGTGGTAGCGGAAAGCGGAGGTGGTGTTGCACTAGGCAATGCGGAAGTGGAAAGATGGGCTATACACTAGTCGGAGTTGAATTTGCCGTCCCTAAGTAGCCGAAACACCTTAGGAGACACAAGCCACAACTCAAACAAAATTGGGTTAAGTTGGGGTGGAAATGTATGGTGGGCACGTCTATGTGGAAATGGTGGTGGTGGTTGATGAAGAAGCAATCGTCCCTAAGTAGCCGAAACACCTTAGGAGACTCGAATCACTACTCAAACAACCTCAAATGCAATGGGGTGCAATATGGGTTAGGTTGCGGAAGTCGGTGGTGGTAATGCGGATGATATGGTGGTGGGCCTAGGCAAACTTGCCAAATTTCCAAAAATTTGATGGAGTCAAATGGTGATGGTGGTATTTTTGTGGTATGGGGGATGTCAAGAGCTTCAAAACGAGCTAAAGAACGTCAAAATCGGAGTTCGGATGAATTAGTTATGGACAAAACAAAAATCAGCCGAAGTCAGTTTCAGGGTTAACAGGACATCCGGGAGGAGGTCCGGATGATCCGGGCTAGGTCCGGATAATCCGGGTGTTCAGCCGGATGATCCGGGTTTGTCAGCGCCGGTTCTGTTTTCTAGGTGCGTGGGGTATCCGGTCGTCCGGGGGGGCATCCAGCTGATCCGGGCTTGGTCCGGATGATCCGGGAGGAGGTCCGGATGATCCGAGCAAGTCAATCCGCTCGGGATTTGCTCGTGGAGTCCGATTTTGGGGCGGAAATGGAGGATTTTGGGGTCAAAATTGACGTGATTTCGTGGATGGAAGGTGGGGAAACTTGGGGACATGCTAGATCCACTTGAAACCAAGCAAATCCATGGATCAAAATCAACAAAACATCATCAAACCAACAAATCACAAAAAAATTTGGGGGCTATTTTTGGTGGGGATTTTCGGATTTAGGACGAAATCAACAAAATCAAGCTAGAAATCACGAGGTAGGGGCTCCAAAAACGTGAACAACGTGGCTCATGATACCATATGATGTAGGGTGGAACCCTAATTCGTCGATCTTTCACGTTTGGAGTGGGATCCCTCGAAGAACACGATGAACACGGGGAAGAACGGGGAGAAATCACAAGAGGAAACACTCAAGAACAAGTCCAATCACACATCCACTAGACAATCAAACACACAAGATGACAAGGTACATGAACAACAAAGGGAAAGATACAAGGTAAGGTTCATCTCCAAAAGGAGGTCTTGATGATATCCTAGATGGATCTTCCCTAAAGAGGGTCTTGTATCATGAGAGGATCTTCTCCTAGATGGAGTCTTGGCCTCCAATGGAGTAGTGGTCTCTCTCTCTCAAGAGTAGAGATAGTTAGGAGCAAAGCTCACTTAAGAATGAGCTATCACTTTGCTAACCCTAGAAAGGAGGTGGAGGAGGTCTATTTATAGCCCAAGGGCGAAGGGGTAAGTGAGGGCGAAGGGGTACGGGCTTGGCCCAAGTCACGCCTGTGATGAGGTCCGGATGATCGGAAGGTGGCGGATGATCCGGGTGTCGAGTCCGGATGATCCGGGCGGCCGTCCGGATGATCCGACCGTCAGCGAGGTTCTATTGTCTTGGTAGCGTTAGCGGATCGTCCAGGAAGTCGTCCGGATCATCGAGCTCGGTCGGATCGTCCATTGAAGTCCGGATGATCCGGCAACTCCATTCTGCTCCGTTCTTCTTCTTCCTTTCTTCCGTCTTCTCTTCACGCTTCCCTCGCGGATGGCGTAGTTGTTCCTTGGCTTGCACTCCTCCTCGTCGTCCAGTAAAGTTCGACAATACCTATGCATGCACACGGGAGAAGTGTCAAGTAGTATGCCATCCTCGAAGGGGTCAAGTGAGCGCGTGTAAAGGAGATGATTCACCTTAGTGTGTGTGAAGTAGATGTAAATGCGTGTCACTTGCCAAATGGGCTCTTGACATGGTGATGTCCGTGGGATGCTCGCATCACATCCCATTCCTCGCTTAGATGATATGTTTGATGAACTTAGTAGAGCCAACTTTTCTCAAAATTGATCTTAAAAGTGGCTATTATCAAATCCGCATTCATGAGGGTGATGAATGGAAAACTGCTCTCAAAACAAAATTTGGCTTATATGAATGGTTGGTTATGCCTATGGGTTTGTCGGGCACCGGAACTTTTGTCGTCTAATGCATCATGTACTTCATCCATACATTGGAATCTTTGTTGTGGTTTACTTCGATGATATCCTTGTGTTTAGCAAAACCATGAAAGAGCATCTTGATCATGTTAAGCTTGTTTTGCAAACACTTCGAAAAGAAAGTCTTTATGCCAACTTGAAAAATGCACTTTTGGAGTTGACAAAGTGGTTTTCTTGGGTTTCGTTGTCTCTTCAAGGGTGTCCATGTTGATGAAACTAAGATCAAAGCAATTAAAACTTGGCTAACCCACCAATTTGCAACAAGTCACGAAGTTTTCTTGGTCTTGCATGTTTTTTATAAATCGCTTTGTGAAAAACTTTAGCACTATTGTAGCTCCTTTGCATGCTTTGAGTAAGAAGAATACTCCTTTTGTTTGGGGACCTTTGCAATCCAACGCTTTTGATGAGCTCAAGTCTTTGCTTACTCATGCTCCGATTCTTGCTTTGCCGATTTTGACAAAACTTTTGAGGTTCATTGTGATGCAAGTGGTGCGGAATTGGCGGAGTTTTAATGTAAGAAAAGCGAGTCATTGCTTATTTTAGTGAAAAACTCTCCGGTGCTCAACTTAACTATCCATCTATGACAGAATTGTATGCTTTAGTCGTGTCCTACATGTTTGGGAACATTATCTTAGACCTCATGAGTTTGTCATCCATACCGATCATGAAGCAGCTTAAATGCTTAAAAGGTCAAACTAAATTGAACAAGCGTCATGCAAAATGGGTGAATTTATTGAATCTTTCCATATGTGATCAAGTACATTAAGGGCAAGGAAAATGTAGTTGCCGATGCACTTTCACGCATATGTCGCTTGTCACCCAACTTGAGTTGAATGTTATTGGCTTTGAACACATCAAAGATTTGTATGCTAGTGATCCATCTTTTGCACCTCATTATGCTAAATGTTTGGCGCATACATCTTGGGAACAATATTACCTCAAGGATGGTTATCTTATGAGAGCTAACAAACTATGCATGCAAGAGTCTTCTCTTCGTTTGCTCCTTTTGCAAGAGGCTCATGGAGGTGGACTCATGGGACACTTTGGACACGACAAGACAATCACCACGCTCTCCAAGAACTACTTTTGGCCAAAGGCGTTTGAGGCGTCTCACGCTTCACCACAAGATGCTCCACATGCATAAAGCTAAGTCAAAGCTCAATCTCATGGTCTTTACATGCCTCTTCCTATTCCTTATTGATGAGGACATCAATACCATTATTACACCCACAGCCCTATTTGCTATACATCTTGGACCAATTACTAGAGCTCGCATACGCCAACTAAATTACAGGTACTTTCGTTTCTTGGTAATGATTCTAATATTCATGAGAATATGATCTTTGCCTAAATTGGATACATTTGTTTTGCTTACAAATGAAGGGCCTAGCTTGGAGAAGGATGAACATTGGAGCAAGAACAAGCATGGAGATGATGGCATGCGCATAAGGACAGAATGGAGTTACAAGTGATGATTTCAGGACTTTGAAGCCACCATAATGAGTGCATGAAGCCTTGGACGAAATATACAAGATGCCACTTCATAAATTTCGTCGAGAGGCTATTCTAGGTGCTGCGTCACCTTATTATTGGGCCAGGCCCATGTAATTTCGAAATACATTAGTATAGGCTATTTTTAGAGTCCGTATGTGTGGGAAACAAGAGATAGGGTTAGTTTGGACCCCTCCACCAAGGGCCATGAAATTCTCCCCTCTTCCTCCATATATACAGCCCTTAGGGCACCGTTTAGACTTTGGGTTTTGTTTAGATCAAAAGTTAGCCATAGCTGCAACCGGCGTGCCGTTTGTGTTCAGCGACCGGACAAAGGTGTCACAGAACCCCACCTTGATCAATAAAGCTTTCATCTTATATTCACAATATCCAGTTGCAATCTCGGTTTCTTGCTTGTTCTTCGTTTGCTCGCGAAATAGACCCTCGTTGTCGGAGTTGATGCGTGCTCGGCGTGGTCAATAACGTCTCGGAGTTGGTTTAGCGATTGCTAAAGCGCGGCGTCCTCGCCGCTTCGTAGTCGGATCGTCAAAGTCGACTTCCACCAGCGAAATCCACCATCTCATCGAAGGCGGGACACCTCTGCCTCTATCAAGTGGTATCAGATTTCCAGGTTGCTCGGTGAGATTTTCTGATTTTAAGTAGTTTAGATCGAGTCATTCTTCATACCTACAGTCCACGAAAAAGCCAAAAAAAATTAGGGTTAGGTCATCATATCCGAACCAATCGAGCCTTTGCATAATCTTTTACGTATTTGCGTTGTTGAATTTGCGGTTGCATAAATCGTGTCTAGTTCTTTGGTCTTAGAGTCTAGTCTTTTAGAGTTTGAGTTACGGTCATAAGTTGTCACGCCGCCGCTTTCATCATCATCGCCCTGCCATCTACCACCACAGCGTATCGCCACCGCTTTGAATCCGTATCCATATACCACCCGCTGCCATATACCACCACGTTGCCATATACCACCACCATATATCCACCACCAATCCGAGGTTCCTTGCGTATTAGATTTGTTTTCGGGATCCATCTAATTTCGATTCGTGTTTCCTTATGCAGGTAGGTTTGATTCAGCAATCTTTTGCCGTCCAAGTAGAGGTTGGTTTCAAAAAAAAAGTCGGAAACCACCCTCGTTTAGGCCCAAAATTTTCCAAAAAGCATGCGGGATAAAAAATTTCTGGCTATCCTATTTTAGGTGTTTCTAAGCGAATTGAGCGATCGCCGTTATAGAAAAAATTTTGACCCGTTTCCGGTTTTGGGTCAAGGCGATCGAAAAAAAAAATTTGGTGAAAAAATTTCGTGCCCATCTGTCGAGTTTGACACAGGAAGAGTTTTGAGACACTCGCCATTATAGTGATTTTTCGCAAAAAAAAAAAAGCGCAAAAAAAAAGCAGCGTAAAAAAAAAGCGAAAAAAAAATCAGAGTGTGCTTTTCCTTTGTTTACGTGCAGCGTCGTGATT
>JAHHZJ010000079.1:0-21997 GCA_021437245.1 Aegilops speltoides
TAAAGGGTTCAGAACTACATGACAAGTAACAGATGAATCGTTGTTGTCCTAATGCGAGTAAAGAAGAGCAGGAGCGCGAGAGAGTGGGATTATGTCGGAATGAACAAAGGGGTTTTGCTTGCACAGCACTTCGAAGATAATATAGTTCTTCATCGGTGTCATCGAACTCATCGTCGGAACCCGTCTATCGAGAGGACAAACACGGCAAGCGAGAAAGAACACAATCAATGCAATGCTACAATATGATGCATGATCATGACATGGCAATATGCTGTGATTTGAGCTAATGCACCTAGCTATGATTTAAATGAAGTTGGTTTGAATACATGATTCAAATTCAACTCCATATATGATTATTTAAATGCCCTTTATTTGTTTTGTCCAAACAGAGGACAAACATTGTTCAAACATGCATGAAAATGGTACAGATGGATTCCTTGAATTTTTCTGATAATTTTCATATATAAATTATTTGATTTGGAGCTACGGTTGATTTTATGAATTTTAGAAGTTTAGGCAATTTTACGGATTTTCACGTAAAAGAATAAATCGAAAATAAATATACTGATCAGACATTAGGTCATCTTGACCTCAGCGGAAATCAGCAGGCGGGTCGAGTCAAACTGACCAGTGGGGTCCACTGGTCGGTGGCTGAAACTGGTTAGTGCGGCGCGTGAGCCCAGTCGGCGGCCACGTCGGCAGTCAAAACTGGCGCGTGGGCCCTTGTGATTAGATTAAACTTAATCTATTTTAGTTAGCGGTTAGTTGAGGTGAGGGCCCGGCTGTGCACGTGACACGCAGTCACGGTGGTTAGTAGCTAATTAAGCCAGCCACGTCGGCTTGGTCGAGCGAATTGACTGGCAGGAGTTGACCAGCGGCTCTATCGCGGCGGCGCCAACAACGGCGGGCGTCGGAAGCTTAGCTGTTCAGCGGCCATTTAGGCGGCGAAGGCCCGAGGCGAGAGCAGGGGCTGCGTCGCGTCGTGCGGAAACAAGCGGGAGGCGGGGCGGCCTGAGCTTCGCCGAAACGAGCTTCAAGGCGGTGGCGGAACCACGGCAGTCGCCTTGAAGTCTTTGCGGAGCCTGGCGAGGGGCTCGCGGCGGCTTTGGTCTTCTGGGGAGGCTCTGGCCGAAGGCATCGGCTGTTGGTGAGCTGCGGTGCTCAGCACCCACGGCGGTGAGATCCACAATGGCGGTAGCGACCGCTCCGGGTCCGGTGGTTACTTGCAGCTCTGATGCGAGAGTAACAAAATGGAGAGAGAAGCGTGGCGGGGCTCACGGTGATCCACGATGAGGGGCTCGGCTTGCTCGGGGGCGGCTTGGCGACGACGGGTGTGGCCGGCGATCCATGGCACGAAGGAAGAAAGATGAAGCAGCAGCAGCGATCAGAGCCGTCAGCCTTCGGGGCGAGGGTGGAAGCGGCGATGGGCGATAAGCGGAGCTTCGAACGAGGTGGGGAGGTGAGGAGAAAGCGGTGGCTCTGGCTGCATGGCGGCGGCGACAGTGGCGCCGGTGGTTGTGAGGAGGAGGGAGGCAGAAGGGGATGCAGGGAGAGAAGTGAAGGCGTCGAGGGCGCGTGGCGTCGTGGGCGTCGGAGGAGCCAAGCGGCTGGGAGGAGGAGGTGGCGCGGCGCGTGGCCTATCTTTGCGGCACCGAGCAGCCGGGGCGAGGGAGAAGACGACAGGGGGGAGAAAGGCTAGGTGGGCTGGGCGGCACGGCGCCCGGGCAAGATGGGCTACTACCGAGGAGGCTAGGGCGGTTGGTGGCACCAGAGTGAATCGGAGTAAACCTTTCTCTGTCTCCTTTTATTAATGTTTTCTATTTTACTGTCTTTGGTTTTTTGGATTTAGTAAAATACTAAATCACTTTATAAAATCCTGAAATAAATTGTGGGCACATTTGGATTATTCCCAACAGCCCTCCTATTTCAGAATTATTAGAGCATTTAAAATATTTATAAATTTAAATGCCCCAATTCAAAAACAATATGAGTTAATTCAAAAATCCATAAATGGCCAAGAAATATGCTCATCATTTTTGGCGAGAGGTTTTCTGTAATCAAAATCATGAACATTTCCAAAGACATTTTGGGTTCATTGAAGATTATTTTTATTGAACCTAGTTGAATTCATTTGGTGCTAGAGTTTCAGCAATCCTATTTCAACTTTCATGGAATTTAGACATGATGACATGGATGAAGATGCAACTAATTACAATCAAAGATCTAGGGCTGTGACGGTCGGCCCCGTTCCCTGCTCTCCTGTGCTCCGATTGGTGGCCCAGGCGATTGAGCCCAACCGCTCCTTAAAAAGAGGCGGAAGGAGTATAAAAATCCCACTTCCTCATCTTCTTCTTTCTTGACTTCGCTGCCCTTTCCCTCACCCACCATGGAGGGAGGAACCACAGTACTTCATCGGTGGCGAGGGTGCACCAGCAGGCAACCTCTTTTGCCCTCCCGACAAACTTCTCTTGCGGGGCCTCCTTCCAACCTACCTCCTGAAGAGAAACAAGAGAGGGATTACGGGCATCTTATCTTTTCAATTTGTAAGCCTTGACCTTAGCTGAATTTAAAACTTGTAATCCTCTCTTTCATGTTTTCATCCTCTATGGACTTGTCTTTGGAATGGGATGTTTCTTAATGAAAGAGGGAATGCTTGCGGGGTATGTCTTTTACTTGATCTTGTGCCTTGTATGTTTCACCCTACGCTTTGAGGAACTTGCAGGCGCAAGCACACTTGCTGAGTCTTGGAACATCGGCAGCACCTGCTGGCGGTGCTATTTTCGACAGAAACCTTGTCGGAGCTGAATTGCAGCGCTTTCATTGTTGAGCAGACTCGAAAACAAATCAAAGGCATAGCGTGTATGAGCTGGTTCCTCCAGCATACGGGTTTTCATACAAAACACGCTCGTTCAAGGGCAGCTGCCTCGCATTCGATCCATAAGAGGGCGCATGGCGAGGATGAAAAACTTATCGATATCGCAGCCCGGCAACTCACGGCTTGTCCGGACGCGAGAACTTCGCCTTTTCTTTGTTCTTGCGGCTGGCGTCGCAGCCCGGCGACCACGGCTTGCAGCGAGAGACCCGGTACCCGTACCCCGGCGATGCGGGTTTACCGAGCTCGGTGCCGGTGCATCTTCTTGCTCTTCGTTATCGCTGCTATTTCAGTCATGATAACAACTTAAGCGATGCCGTAGTAAGTTATTTTTGTAATGTAACTTCATCACAGGCTCACGCTATTATGTTACATCCTTGTATACTTTACCCTCGCTTTTAGGGAACTTGCGGTGCATACACACTTGGTGAGTCTTGGGCGTCGGCAGCCCGCTGGCGGTGTAGCCCGTAACAAATCTTGTCGGGCTTTAGTTGCAGCGCTTTCATTATTGGCGGACTCGAAAACAAACCAAAGCGCAACTTAGCGTGAGTTGGTTCCTCCGCGCACTGAGGTTTTTCAAACAAAGCCGTCCCATGGCCGAGCTTGCTATGTTATATCCTTTCTCCATCAGCACCCTTTGTATGTTTTCACCCCTATGCTTTGAGGAACTTACGTATGCAAACACACTTGCTGAGTCACGAAACATGTCGACCTCTTGGCGGTGCTGTTTCGACAAGAAACCTTGTCAGACTAGTTGCAGTAGCTTTCATTGTTGGCGGACTCAAAAACAAATCAAGGCGCCAGCGTAACGAGCTGGTTCCTCAGCGCATAGGTCTTTTTCATACAAGGCACGGACGTTCAAGGGATATAACATAAAAAATTTAAAACTGAAAGGCTCTATACTCAAACTTTGACAACTTAGCTTTTCCTGTCTTCCGTGCTCCGGCAAGATTGCGCTTCTTCCTCGACTCTCTCCCTTGTATGTTTTCACCCTCACACTTTTAGGGAACTCGCCGGTGCAAGCACACTTCTTGAGTGCGAGCGTCCGGTGCCAGCTGGCGGTGTTGCCTCGGCGAGAAACCTCGTCGGAATGGTTCTGCTTACCTTCATTGTTAACGGACTCGAAACAGATCAAGGCATAACTTAGCCATGATTCGATCCCTCCGTGCACAAGTTTTCCATACAAAGTCACGGTCTTTCAAGGAATCTGACTCAAAAGTTTGAAACTGATTGCTTCTTTTTGCTTTACTTGCTGGCGGGAGCTCGATGGCGCGCCCTCGGCGACAACGCGATGCTCGAAGAAGTGCGCTTGTCAGACGAACACGGAAAGCTATCTTCTTGAGGGCTTAGTCTTTGGTGAGGCTATCTTTGCCTTCTTGCACTTGCGGTGGAGCTCGATGGTGCGTCCTCGGCGGTGACACTCAGAAACTCAGGTGCGGCTTGCGGAGTGGGCACCAGGCTACTCTTGCAGGACTTAGCCTTCTTCTTCCCATCATCATACTTCTCGACACGTCGGCTTGAAATTCTTGGTTACGGGCCATTGGACTTACCCGCAGCTCACCGGTGAAGCGCCGGGCAACCTCTGCGTCTGACAAATCGCTGAGTTCCCCAGCGCGCATGCATATCGGCAGTGGGCTGATGGCGCTGTCAGATTAGCGTCGCGTTTCCTTCTACACTTGATCACGAGTCTGGCGTCTTCGTCTGTATCGCTCTTGGATAACTGCGGCGCTGATCGCGGCGAGTTCGCGAGTCCAACAGCAGATGGAGTCGGCGTCGAGACGAGCCCGACGGTGGCGATCTTAACCTTCTTGGCATAGAATGCATAGTAGTAGCACCCCAGCGGTCTTGTCGGCGTCGGCTTGCGCTGGGCGCCTGCGAAGGCTTGATGCGCTTCGATTCTTAGGGGCTTATCGCGTTAAGCGAAGCCGGCGAAGCTTTGAATGGTCAACCTCCGATCGTCAATCTTGTGTGGCGCTGGAGGTAGTCTAAAGCAACTGGGCTCGAGCCAGCGCTTCTCTGCGATCTTAGGTGGCGGTGGCGGCGAGCGGCGCGAGCAGGATGTGCTCGGACTCCCAAGCTGGGTTGGAAGAGCAACACCCGTCCGAGGCGTAAATACCTCACTCACGCCCGACATCTTGGCGTGCGCTGGTCTTGGCGTCGACCCGGCAACAGCCTTGCTCCAATGCGAAGTGCGGTGCTAGGAGTGCCATGGCATTGTCGACCTTGCACTTCCTGGAAGGGCGTGGTGTGTGCATGGTTGCCGAAGCTTGCCGGGCCTTGTCTTTGGACCTGGTGACGACGTGGGATCCGCCGCCGGCGCCCGCACCTCCGCCGGTGTCTCCTCCACCGTCCGCTTGTTCCTGCGGCGGTGGTAGAATCGACGTAGATGGAGCGGCCACCTCCGAAGCCTTTTTCTTCGGTGGCATGTTGATGAAGATGTTGATGTAGCGCGCGCGGAGACCGGATCAGGTCCGCACGACCTCGATTCCCCCTACCTGGCACGCCAAAGATGTCATGGCTCTAGGGCACGAGCACCTATGGGGCGGGGCCCCTCCACAGTCCGGCGGGGCGGTGCGAAAGCGGTCGAGGTCACCTGCAGCAGCGGGGAGCAGGCGATTTTACCCAACCGGAGCTCTCGGGAGATAAAACTCCTCTCTGCCTTGTGTTTGTATTTGTTCACCTGCTCGAGGCGCGGCGTCTAGTGGTGCTGGATGCATCGAATGGACCGAACCCTTCTCGTGCGCATGAGACTCCTTTTATAGTCACGAAGGGGCACCAACAGGTGGCAGCGTGGGAAGAGGGTAAAGAGTAGCATGAGTTGGTACAGCAGTGTTCAACAATGTCCCTACCTAACTCTATGGCGGGGCCAAGGCATTTAATGCCCGTCGGTCGCTAGCAGTGCAAGGACATGACCGTTAGGTGCGCCACCATTACATACGATGGCCTCCTTGTCGACTCCGCTCGCCACCTCGCCACCCATGTAGCGCAGCGCTTCATCACGTGCTCTGGGATGGCCACTGGGTGACACGTCTGGATGCTTGCTGGAGTTTGGGTGCGGTGGCAGCTTTACTGTAACAAGCGCCATACCCTTGACCCTTCTCTTATTCGCGCTGGCAAGCTTGCGGTCGCCAGGTCATGCCGGAGCCGCCAGCGGGCGTCGCGGCAAGTCTCCTCTGCAGCCATGGTTGGCCTTCCGGCGAGCTCCTCTTGCGGGGCCTTGTTCTTCAGACAAGCTCCTCTTGCCGGGCCTTATCTCTGCCGTTGGTACTTTGTTCTTGGTGGTAGTAGATGAGAGGCGGAGGGTCTTGGCGGGCGCTGGCGAGCCTTGCCCGAGGTGCTGCAACCGCCCGTGCACAAGTTCGAGGTGATAAGGTACCCCTACTTTGAGTACACCAGCAGAGTCGCTCTGGACTACAACTAGATTGGGCTTAAAACCGATCGAGAGAAGTTAACTCTCCTAGGCCACCCTACATCCTGGTGGTAGAGGAGCAATCGGCAACTCTTTGCTGTGTTGAAAAAATTCGTGTCCAGTTCTCGAACCCTCCATGCAGTTCAGCGGAGGGGCGGACTTTGTCGAGCATCAAACTTAAAATCATGCATCGCCCGAACTTCATTGGATTGTCTCCGACAAACCAAGCTCAATTGAAGCCCTCGACCTTTGAGCTAATATGGGCAGGGATCGGATTTTATTCCACCCACCCGCCTGGACATATCGATCTATCTCTATCGGCCAAACCTTGAAATAGTACATCATTCTGGGTGATTCCTCCTGATTATGGACAGGATAAAGGACTGCCCGAGAGGGCATAATCACAATCTTCTGCAATAACTGCACGGACAAGGGAATCCTGAGCGCCATTGATCGTCGCAGAATTACAGCGTTCACCGATCTAATGTCCATAATCAGAAAATCTTGTCACGATGGAGAATTTCGGAAAACCGAAAATCAATTTTGGGATAATCGGCCCCAAACCGATCCATGATAAAGGCGCCTTACACTCGGGCCCCGGATGCAAAAAATGAAAACAAAAAACCCAATAAGGAAGCGGAACCGTCTTTGGAGGGATGGCTCAATGGACCATGTAAACTTCATAGTCACGGAGGAGCCATCCCAACACATAACTGAGCATGTTGGATATTACGGCGGTTGGCCAAAAGTGGCGAAGCTTCTGCTCGAGAAACCACTCCAACAATACCCGCCGCGGTATCAACAGTCTTGAGACCTTCGCATCAAATAATATCGAAAGCGAACAATCCAGCGGACTCGCGAAGTCTACCAAGTAACAACAGCAAATCCATGGGTAACACGGCTATCACCTTCAACGCCGATGACGAGCCTAAATCCCGAACAACGAGCACCAGTGGCTGGTACCCAATCCCATAGTGGGCGGACTTTTCGGTGACAAAAGTCCTCATGGGCCGGAGGCAGCGGACTAAACCTCATCTACAAGGAAACTCGCAAAAAAATGGAAATCGATTAGAGCCGTATTGAGCGGACGACACAACCTTTAGAGGAATAATCCCGGCGGAAGCGCGCTGCTTGGAAAAATCACACTCGATGTGGTGTTCAGCTCTCCGGACAATTACATATCCGAAGAAGTCACGTTCTAGGTGGCCCGTTCAACAGCGGATATCACGCTATATTAGAGGCGAGGCGCATTCACAATTTTCAAGCGATACCTCATTATGGGTACATGAAGCTCAAAATGCACAGGCCCGGCGGAATAATCACTCTCGCTAGTGATCCGGACATAGCACTCGCGCGAAAACAAGGCGATCGCACTAGCCCTCGAGGCACTATCCAAAGCCTTGGCGGCGAGAAGAACTCACGCGCTGCGCTCTACGGTGAAACGAGGGCGATGTGATACTCGATAAAAGATCCAAGTCCACTTCCTTCAAACCAGCGAGATGAAATAATAAAATTCCAGGTCCATCAGCGGACCCAACAAAACGGCCTCCATCGGGGCACAATTGAACCGAAGTAGGCGCCGCTCTTCTTGTAATTCGCCGGGAAAATTGGGATATCTTCGCTTTGGCATCCTTGAGACATGCCGGAATCCCACGAGTTGGCGAGAACACAGCCTAAACATCCTAAAAGATTTAAGCCAGTCAAGCAGGCTCTTGGCGATTTCTAAACTCAAAAGGCGAGGCAATGGGAGAAGAGCTAGCCAAACTATTGGAAGCGGATTCATTAGAGATATCAAACATCCGGACTGGCTAGCAAATCTGGTGATGGTACCAAGAAGGATAAATCTGGCGCCTCTGTGTCCGATTTTAAAAGAGCTCAATAAGGCTTGCCCAAAGGATCCTTTCCTCTCCCTGCATCGATCAAATTATCGATGCCACAGCGAAACACGATTCGTTGTGCTTCACGGATGCATACTCGGCTATCATCAAATGAAGATGGCGAAGCGAATCAAGCATGAGCGGCATTCATCACTCCATATGGACCATTCTGCTTCAACACGATGCCCTTGAACTTAAAAATGCGGCGCAACATATCGGCACATGATTCAAACATATGCGGCCACCTAGACCGGCAAAAAAGTGAGAGCATCGTGTCTGACGTGGTCGTCAAAACAAAACTCGTCGAAACTCTAGTAGGCGATTTGAGGCTCACATTCGAAAACCTCGAGCATATGACATCAAGTGAATCCGGAAAAATCGTTTTCGGGTACCAGCCGGAAAAGCTCTTTGGGCTTCATTGTATCCGGTAGAGAATTGAAACAAATCCGGCCAAAATCCGAGCTACATCACGGTTGGATATTCAAAGGACCTCAAACAAATACAAAATTAGCGGATGCGTGGCAGCCTTAAGCGCTTTATCTCCCGTTTAGGAGAAAAGGCGCTGCCCTTATAGCCTCCTCGGCGCACGAACACTTTGAGTGGGCGGATGCTGCCCTTCTGGGACTCGAAGAAATAAAGGCCATCTTGGCAACAAATCCGGTCTGGTTGCGCCCTCAGGCGAACCAATGTTGTTATACATCAGCAGACACATCAAGTTGTAGCGCGGTCCTCGTCGTTGAGCGAGAGGCGAAGGGCATAAATTCCCTCTTCAAAAACCGGTGTATTATGTATCCCTTATGTTAACCCTTACAAATCCGTTATCCGCACTATCGAAGATAGCATATCACGGTGTTCATGGCGTCTCGGAAGCTCGGCACTACTTTCAAGAGTGTTCGATAACGATGGCTTCGAAGTACCACTCAATGACATTATAAATAACGCGGACATAGCAGGCGGGATTGCAAAATGGGCCATTGAGCTCTTACTATTCGACATAACGTACAAACCTCGACGAGCTATAAAGTCTGGCCGAACTCCTAAAAGAGTATGGCGCATACTCAATTGGACTATGCATTTCAACGGCTCCAAAATGTTGGCGGATGGGGGCTGGCGTCGTCTTGGCGTCTAACCGGAGACCTGATCGATATGTACTTCAAATAATGTACCACGGACTCCAACAACGCGGCGAATCTGAGGCCATGTTACATGGTCTCCGGATGGCGATCTGCATGGGCATTCAACGCCTAGAAGTGCTTGTGAGGATTCAAACCTTGCAATATCACAAATAAATGGAACTTTGGCGCCAAGGATCCGAAAATGGCAGCATATCGCAATGCTGTCCTAAAAATGTCAGCTTTCGGTTTGAAGGACTTGAATTCCATCACGTAGCCGAGATAATAACCAAGTGGCGGCGTCTTGTACGCGTCGGCGCTAAGCGTGATGCTGTCCTCAAATATCTTCTGAAAGCGGCTCTTCAAGCCATCCGTACTATGTGAAGAGGAGCCGGTAATAACAAACCGGAGAAAACCGCACCAACGGTGATTCAGCGAGCGTAACACCTTATTACGTCATCATGGCGATGTCGCGGCGTGGACAGAACCTTTCTAGCCTACTTACTTGGCAGGAACTCCCCGAATACCAAAATGAGGCCCGCTGCATAGTCCGGCGATCGAAAGCCTACAAGGTCCATGATGGAGAAGTTTATAAGAAAAGTACAACGGAGTCCTTGAGGTGTATCTCCGAAGAGGAAGGCGGAACCTCGGGCTGAAATTCATGCGGACTAAGCGGACACCTGCAGCAGCCCGGGCCCTTGTAGGAAAGGCGTTCCGTCAGGATTTTATTGGCCGGCGGCTCGGGCGAAGCAGGACTTTGTCGGTGATCGTTGGTTGTCGACTCTTTGCTAATCGAGCCATATATACCCATCGCCCTCAAAACAATACCCATCACTGGCGTTCGCGATGCAGGGGGCTTGACATGGTTGGACCCCTTAAAGGGAACCCATAAGCAAAAGGTACCTATTGGTCATGGTTGATAAATTCACCAAATGGATAGAGGCCAAACCGGTTAAAGCGGCGAGTCGGACCGGTGATAAACTTTATATCGGGGTGGTGCACGTTCTGAGTCCCCACAGCATCATCACCGACAACGGCACTAACTTAACAGCCGATGAGGTTAAGTCATGGTGCAAAATATGGGCATCAAGCTCGACTATGCTTCGGTTTATCACCCTCAAACCAGCGGTCAAGTGGAAAGAGCAAATGGTCTAATAATGGGGCATTAAACCCAGGTTAGTAAGGTCACTTACTAAATCCGACACACAATGGGTCGAGGAGCTTGACTCCGTACTCAGGGGAGCTGCGGACAGCTAACCGTACTACAGTTCACACCATTTTTATGGTATCTGGTGTGAGGCAGTTTGCCTGTGACATTATTCATGACTCACCTCGAGTGCGCATGTATGAGAAGAAGAAGCCGAGCTCGTCGGCGGGACAACTGGACACATTGGAGGAAGAGCGTGGCGTCGCGAAGGCTCGTTCGCATTTTATCGGCAGCAGGCTCGAAGATATCAAAGCGAATACGGGCCAAGACTTACAATGTTGGCGAACTAGTTCTCGCTGCCGGACAAGAAAAAGGACAAGCTCAAGCCTAAATGGGAGGCCCCTTCATTGCTCGATCAAGTCTGACCGGAGGAGCATACCGTCTCTGAAATCGTCGGAGAACCGACTCTAGCGAACCCATGGAGCGCAGCCGCCTCCGGCGATTCTATGCCTAGCGCCGGACTAGAGTTCGTCCCTTCCCCGTCAAACTTTTATACTTTGGCTGTCTTTTGTTTCTCTTTTATCCCTTTTATTGAAAGCCCTTACGGGCCTATTTCGCATTCTTTGCATACACATGATGTGCCATCCGCACTCATTATTCCTGGGGCTTCTTTTCTGAAGCTCAATTATCTGAGTTTCATACCGGCACATGTGTCAAGCTTCCACATGTACCTTTTACTCGCCATTATATGCATCGATATGACTTAAGTTTGGCCAAGCTGGGTTGCTGGCTCACATGCTTACCCTCGTTCGATTGTTCGGCTAGGAGGTAAAGGAGCACCTCTGTGATTATTCTTGCCGGGTCGACGGATGTGTACCTCGGGTAGGTGAAGCCAAAGCTAGCGTTCTTAAGGGAATATTGATCGGTGACTTAAAGATGATTTTTACCTATTTTATCCATCTGCCCCAGATGTTTTTTGCTTTCTTTGCAGCGGACATACACTTTAGGGCATGCCTCCCAACAAAAGGAACCCTTGCGGAACTATTCTCGGAAGATGTTTCTTACTAACCATGTAATATAACATAACTAGTTGGGCACTTATGCGATAAAGCACTAATGACCCCTACGCCTGGTCTCCATGCATACCACGGTTGTGTCTCAGCCAAAGAGGTATTCGGACACACTCCGGACTCTAGGGTCCAGAGTTGAAGCGAAAAGGTCGACCAGGACAAACGATCTACAATCCGGCTAGAAGGCATTTCACATGTCACTTTAAAGGATAACATACATTGTCAAATTTACTGATTGTATTCCTCCTCAATCCCGTCTAACAGGCTGTCTAGTTCTGATCTTGTTGGGAAAATTTAGCAGCCAACTCTACTTGGATGTATACTAAACTCACGGGATCTCCTTCCCTTCAGACCCCATCGGTCCAACTTGGCCATGTGGTTGGGATCCGCCTTCTTGTGCAGCGTCTTCACCATGGACCAAGCCTCCTGGCACCTTGGCTGCAAGCGAAATCTTCCTGACAAAGCTTTGCCGCCTCCTACAGCTTCTCCATAAGCTCCCGAGGCCCTCGGGTAGGGTGAGAGCTGGCCATAAAGCTGAGCAGCGCGCTCATTGCACTGCCCGAACTTCGTTCGGCAGTTACCAACAGATTCGGAAGTTGATCACCCGTTGATATGGGCATCTCCTCTGCGGGGCGACCCGTGAGTATACCTACAAGACAAATCATGTCAAAATACTTCCTCGCTTGAAATCTTCTTTTCAAAAGAGTCCGTTCAAGCACTTAGTGTAAATGCCCGCGGCAAGGCGATTCTCCTGCGGGCGGACAGCTCGGCTGAGCGCCTTCAGCTCTTCTCCGAGCTTGGCGTTGGCATCTGAGCTTGTTCCTTTCTGCTGAACCCTATTCAGCACACTCTCGCCAGCCTTTATTTGGCGCCTTAGCTACTGTCCGGATCTTGTCGGTGGTACACAATGTCATTATTAGACTTAGCGCGCGTCTGCCTAGCAGCTTATGTTTATTAATAAAAATGTGTTACCAGGAGGGTCTTTGCATCTCCTCCTGCGGCAGCAAATCACGGACCTCGGTTGGGCCTTGCAATCTTGCAGCTCCAGACAATTGGGCGTTCTTCTCGTTAAGTGCTGCATTTTCAAATGATCCTTAAATCAGTTTGCATAAACTACTTTAAGTCTCGGGAGACTCTTGGTGTATACAACCATTTAAATTTCCTTACCGTGTGTCTTTCACATATTGCTCCGTGGCTCTGGTAAAACCATTTTGGCTGACGCGGAGATCTGCGTCCCTGCGTTAAAGGCATCCAATGCCTCGGGGAAAAGCACGCTTCATGAACTCTTGTCGGCGGTGCCTATGGTTCATGGCGCTCTCCACCTCGAACTTGGTGGCGGACGAGTCGTCGGTATCCTCCGTGGGAGAAGGATCCGGCTCGCGTCTTGCTTGCCTCCCCCTCGGGCAGGCGGCTGGAGCCTGGCAGTGTTGGTAGGATCTCCAATTCCTGCGCTCATGATCTGGCGGCGCTTTTCTCTAAAGGTCATGAGCACTCGAGGCGTTTTCCGTCCGCTTCACGCTCCTTTTACTTTCTTTGGTTGGATGGCCTCTGTTGGTCAAGCCACATGAGCTCGGTTTCCTACCGTAAAGGCGTCTCCTGCAAAATACCATCGTTCACGAAGGTCGAGAAATGGGCGGGGAAGAGTTAACGGTGTCACGGACTTGATCGTGGTCACACAGGAAGCGGACTTAGTCCGGGTAGTCTGCTATAATAGCGACGAGCATTGTCTATGCTGAGCTGGTGATACACCCGTCGATCAGCTCCACCTCGATGTCGGGTCCTCTTGAAGGCGGACCAAGGATCCTTCCGGATCGTCGGGTTGTGGAGCGGACTCACCATGTCCTCCACGGTCGGCGTAGATCTGCGCCGAAGACATAATGTAAAGCTTAAACTTGAAAGCGGGTAGAGCCCTTCAAGGTGTTCACTTACCCATCCTCTAGGGTTGATCATGGAAAGCGCATTCAAAGGGTTCGATCGAAGAAGTCCTCCTTCTCCCCTTGTATAAGCGGACAAGATCTTTACGGATCCTCGGTTGAATCCGGCCCTTTGCGGCCGTGCCGGGTGGCATCGTCTTCCCCGTTGAAATCCCACATGGGGTGGCCTCTGTATTGTAGTGGTTGTACCCCTCGCATAATGCATGTCGGCATGACTCCGATCATGGTTAAGCCGGAATGAGCCATTAATCTTATCCGGCCCATTAAATAATGGGCGCTCTTGTCTTCCTCAATCGGGGGCTCATGAGCGCCAGGTGGCGTTTCTTCAAGGGAAGCGACACTAAACTCCGGAGGCCGATCCGGACTGGAGTGCAGCAGCGGGCGTCTCCTATATAAAACCACTCAGGGCGGTCTTGGATGCCTTCTTAGTAGTACGGATAGGTATCCGGTCCGGCGATGTGCCATATTTGGCGCCGCCCACTTGATATATGGACCCCTCGTGAGGCGGAGTGCGAGCAAAACAGCCTCTTCCACCATGCAAAATGGGGCTCGACGCCCAGGAATAGCTCACAAAGAGCTACATAGCCCGCGATGTGCAGCACGGAGGTGGGCATAAGGTGGTGGAGCTAGAGTCCGTAGAACTTGAGGGCCAGCGGAGGAATGGATGTATTAAATCAGAGCCCCTTGCGGATAGGGGCCAAGCACACACGCTCCTCCTTATTGGGGTTTGGAGTGTCCTCAACACCTCCACCTTAATAAGTAACCAGTCCGGCTGGTGGGACCATGAGCGGAGGAGAAATCCCCCGTTTGGAGCTTCACTAGCTCGTTGTGCGAAAGCAGGCACCTCCTCCAACTCCCGGTGGTGGGCTGGGGGCCTTGCGAAGAAGAGGCATGTCGGCGATCCATGGTGGAATGGACTTTCAGGTCAAAAGCGCTTCAATGGAGTATTCGCGGGAGGAAGATGGTGCGGTTTGGATCTGGATTCTTGCCTCTTTTATAGGCGGATGGCTGCATACGACTAGGGGTGGAATGTAAAATACGCCTGGCTTTTCGCATTAGATGCGGCAGCGTGGAAGAGGGCCATTATTTGGCGTGAAAGCCGAGAACACAGTATTCAAGATGAAGTCGGACACTATTGGCGGTACATGGAATTTGAAGGAGAACCCGCCTTGGCAAGCGCCGAAGACTATCATGACTATTGGATTTATCGTCATTGAAGCCTGGTTAAGAGACTCTTGAGGAGTCTGGACTAGGGGTGTCGGATAGCGGACTATCATTATCCACGGAATCCAAGACTGCGAAGATAGAAGATTGAAGACTCGGCTCGTGTCGGGATGGTACTTTCCTTGGCGTGGAAGGCAAGCAGCGTCTGGATATGTAGATCTCCTACCATTGTAACCGACTCTGTGTAACCCTAGCCTCCTCCGGTGTCTATATAAACGAGAGGGCTTTAGTCCGTGGGACAACATACATTACAACAATCATACCATAGGCTAGCTTCTGGGGTTTAGCCTCCTTGATCTTATGGTAGATCTACTCTTGTACTACCCATATCATCAATATTAATCAAGCGGGGCGTGGGTTTTACCTCCATCGAGAGGGCCCGAACCTGGGTAAAACATTGTGTCCCTTGTCTCCTATTACCATCCGCCTAGGCGCACGTTTGGGACCCCCTACCGAGATCCGCGGTTTGACACGACACCCATTTCGCCTTGTATCCACGATAAGCGAGGCTCGGGCTGCTACCGCCGTCCATCGAGGAGACAATGCGGCGAATCCGCCATAGCGGATGCTAGTGGGGTGGTCCCGATCAAAAGTGATCGGGCATGAGGACCACGGATTGAACTTTGGGGCGGCGGCTCCATCGCATATCGTCCCTAAGTGCGCTTCCGCTCCCTTTTGGGTATGTGGGTTGCGTATCTCACCGTCCGCACTTGTGGGAAACCCTTTGTCCTCTATTGTTCGGTGGCGGGTCTCTCCTCGTCATCTCTATGCAGCCTTGTCATTATTTTGGCAATTAACTTGCCTGCCTACTTGAACACCCAACAATCCCTGTTGGTGTGATTGGCTAACTTTGGGGGTGCCATGTATCGCTGGCGATCAGTATTCGGTCCAAATTGGGCGGGCCGGGTATTTCTTTTGAATAGCTTTTCCGCGTGACGGGTTAAGAGCCTCTGAATCCGGCATTGGTATCGTATCTTGAGTATTATCACCGTTAATGCGGCGCTTGTGCTTATTACGGCGGCGACCTGCCATTCTGTCCTTGGTATCCGAACTACGAGTTTTTGGTCGAGTTATTCTGCGAGCTAACCGGCTGTCCTCTCCAGCGAAGCGGGTCATGAGTGATGTGAGGGCTGCCATGGATTTGGCTTTTCTGTCCTAGGTGCGGGCGAGCCACTTTCGTCGCGGATGTTATGTTTGAAGGATGCAAGGGCCTCGCATCCGGACAATCGACGATTTGATTTTCTTAGCTAAGAATCGTGGCGAGAATGTGTAGCGATTCATCGGCTGCTGAATTATGTGTCTTAGGTCATCGTCGTCGGGTGGGCGCACATATGCTACAGAAGTTATCAAGGAATGCGGCTTCGAGGTCTTCCCAACACCCAATTGATTCTGCTGGCAAGCTGTTGAGCCAATGCGAGCTGGTCCTTTAAGCAGAGTGGGAGGTATTTGATGGCATGTAGATCGTCACCGCGGGCCATGTGGATGTGAAGGAGATAGTCCTCAATCCAAACCGCAGGATCTGTTGTGCTGTCATATGATTCAATGTTTACGGGTTTGAAACCCTCGGGGATTTGATGATCCATTACCTCGTCTATGAAGCATAGTGGGTGTGCGGCGCCTCTGTATTGGGCTATATCGCGACGCAGCTCAAACGAGCTTTGTCTACTGTGTTCGGCCCGGCCAGAATTGTTGTATCCGGCGTGAAGGTTGTCGTCACGTATCATGCGCATACCGCGATCCATAAGCGATCTTGTTTGTCTTGCCTTATCCTCAATATGTCTCGTAAGTCGGCGCATTCCCCATGGCTTTGTACTTTTCGAACAGCGCGGAGTAGGGCTTTAGTGGAGGCCTAGAGGCCTCTCATCAGCGACCACGAGTGCGGTCGGCCCGTGTGTCTTGCTGGTGATGTAGGTTTATGTCGGAGTAATGGGCCACGGGTAGGCTAACCGGGTCCCGGGATCTTTCAAGACATCGGGGCAGGCCGTGCCCTCAAGCGAGTCGAGACGGTGACTCCAAGACAAGCCGAGTCGAGCAGTGACTCAAGAGAAGCGAGTCCCGGACGGCAACTCCAACATGAGCCGACTCCAAGTTAGCGACCTCGAGGCCGACTATTGGAGTCGGCCCAGCTCTTCCGATGCTCGATGTAGATGCAGTCACGGCGTGGCGTTCCTCCCGCCTCGAGGGGCGGCATGGCTCGATGAGCGTATCGCCGGAAGATCTCCGGCGGCAACTTTGTTGCCATGCCTGCCACGACCTCGGCCACGGTGCCGCGCCTTTGTACCCACGCCCGGCCTGTGCGGCTCGATGACCAGCAGACGCTGTCGATGGGTGGACGAAAGCGGCTGGCGCCCGAAGCGGCCACGAGGTCGGCCTCTCTGGTCGGCCGCCTCCTCTTCAAAGGCCCCACGAGCCATTAACGAGATTGGATGAGAGCGGCGGCGGTGATCACCGATGAGGCGGCGGCCTTTGTTGCCCCGACCCAATGACCAAGCTGCGTCATCAGGAGTGTCGCCGATGTCGGGCCTGTCCATGGGGCCCACCGGTGGCGGGGCCCGAAGCAGCGGGAAGGGCGGCGGTGTGAGAGCAGGCGGTGAGGCCAGCGCCCAGCGGATTACCATTATACCCTCGAGGGTAGGCCTATATAAACCCCGGGGCACCCATGCAAGGTTCTTACCTTGAGAGAGGTAGAGCCAGATAGCCGGGGAGGAAGAACTAGCCTTGCTCAATCCTACCTCCGATACAGCTCAAGGAGCACCATTGTAGTCACTTTGCTTTAGTGATCATGCGGAGACCCCTGAGCAGCGATAAGGGTGTTATCTCCCGGAGAGCCCAAGCTGGCTAAGATTCGCCGGCGTGCATGCCTCGCCTCATCCGTTTCGAGCACGGCGGCGTTCTACTCACCCCCACCATGATAAGCCATCCTTTGGCATAAGTCGCACCAAACCCGACATTTGGCGCCCACCGTGGGCGAGGTGCACCGTCGTCTGGAGATCTGTGCGGGCGGGAACCCTCTTCCTCCACAGCGGCGCAGCCAGCGAGCTCGCCGAATGGGTTTGCATCGATGCGCTCTGCGGTCTTTGGGGCGCTGCGCGGCAACAGCCTTACGAACTTGTCGTGATGCGCCTCTCCGGCGAGCGGCGTCTGCGCGAGCGCAGGCGGCGAAGAGCCTTCTCGCGGGCCTCCTTGACCAACTCCGTCACGGCGATCTGCCGTGGACTTGGAGTCCGCAAACTCCACCGACCGCGATGCTGGTCGACTCCGGCGCCGTGTTGCTTGACATTTTCCCCACCAGCGTGGTGGTCTCGACGAAACGCTTCCGTATGAGGAGAGCGGCGGAGCGCCGTCCGCGGAGGTGCTGCGTCATCGATCACGGTGGCGCTCGGCGAAAAGCCGAGACCGCTTGCTGCGGCCTGCGAAGACCTACCACGCCCATTCGAGGGCGCGAGCGAGGCGCTAGAGACACGCCCGCGTTGAGATCATCGGCGCCAAAAAGCTGGCAAGCATGGGCGCTTATCGAGCATACGGTCGAGATAGATAGCACCGTAGGTAGCTCGCCCGGCTCCGACTAGGCGAGCTGTCTAGGTGCGGTGCAGCGGCGTGGCGCGGACATTGGCGACTTGTTGAGGGCAAAAGCGCGTCGTATCGCCACCCAGCGGAGAACATCCGCGCCGCCCAAGTGGCGGCCCAGCCATTTGAAGAACTTCGAGGCGAGGCGCCGTCGATGACGGGCGAGTCCAGCAACTCCTCGGCAGCGGTTCTTTGTCACGAGAACAGCTGTGTCGGCTGGCGCGGAGCCTTCTGACAATAAGCGGCGACTTGCTTCCCGCGGGATCAAGGTGCGACCTCTCGGACACCGGTGGCGGAGTCGCGGAAGAAAGAAAAGGTCGGCTGTCGGATCTGTCGGACTCACATCACCATCAGCGCGACCAAGATGGCGCCCGAAGGCTGTCGGCGGCGGGGCGACTATCGCCTCCCTGCCCGAAGAAGCGGCAATTTTCCCGCCGCCTATTGAGCATCCGACTCTCGGAGGCCGCCTTAACCGCCGAGAGAAATCGGAAAACGGCCTTCGCCATCGGATCGACCGACTCCACCGATCCACTGGAGCTGGAAGAGAAGAAGCGAGCTGGGTCCGCCCTTTGGGCCCCTCATCAGAGATGAGCCCCTTCCCCAAAGGTTCCGCTCCCGAGACACACCAAGTACACGGTTCCGTTAAGCGGATGCAGGCTGATAGACTACTCCACGGCCGTCGGCATAGCGAGCGGCAACAAGCGAGTTCTTGGTGAAGTCGTTCCTCTCATGCTCGAGGCACGGCGGACATGGTTGAACAACTGAAGCCCCGCAGCATCAACAGCTGGGTCGACTTCACTGAAGCCTTCATCCGACTTCACGAGCACGCGTACAGCGACCTCCCAAGCCGTGCCGGCTTTCCTTGTGCGTGCAAAGGCCACGATGAATCAACGCGACTACCTCGCGATGGGGCGAGCCGGAACCCTGCGGCGTGCGAGGTGCATGCTATCAGTACTTCACCGCCGGAGTGCGAGAAGGCACTCTCGTCAAACCACAGGATCCTCTGCGATGAGCGAAACCCTCGACGAACTGCTAGTCATAGCGGACAAATCATACGGCCGACTCTTCCATGAAAGCGAAGACCCAAGTCAGCGCCGCGGCAAAGTGACCCTCGGGCTCCCAAGACCCGGTTGGGGACACCAATGGCGTAACAACGAGGCGATAACAAGCGCAAGGCCCAACAACCGACTTCCAGCGATCGGCAAGTGGCGGCGATTGAAGACCAGCAGCGGAGGGCAACCTCGGCCAAGCGGCGAAAAGCGGCAAATCAATTGGTTGCCAGCCTTCTCACAGTGAAGCGAACTTTGGATGGTCCTGCAAGTTCCTGATGGCGCGAAGCCGTCAAATCATAACACCGAAAGTGCCGCGGCTCACGAAATTGCCAAGGAGCGGCCTCACTCCTCCGCCGCTTTCTGAGCGCAGCCTCCGCCGTCGCCCGGCAGCGGATGCTCGGCGGTCGGTAAAGTGCAAAACGAGTTCCGGAAAACCCGGAGCCTATGTGGTGTTCACCGGTGTGGCGAGATGACGGCCAGCAGGCGCCAACAACAACAAAAGTAAATCACATGTAGCAGATACTCGAGTTCATGCATTGGTCGAGAGGCCCTATCGGTTGGAGTAGAGCAGATCACTCGAGAGGTGATGCGAGTCGGGCTCTTATGCCTGGTCCATTTCTCGCGAGTTCACGATAGGCGGAGGCAGCGACATCAACATCTGTACAAAGACACCATGGAGAAGCTAGGAATCAGCGAAGACGGTAGTAAACAGCGGACTGTGTTCCATGGAATCATACCGGCCTTTCTGCCGCCCAATCGGCAAGATCGATAGGCGTCCTCTTCGGAGACAAAGATCATTTCGCGAGACCGGTCTGGTTTGAAGTAGTGGACTTAAGCCCATACCACATACTGCTTGGCTGGCTGCTTTAGCCAAGTTCATGGCGGTTCCTCACTCGCCTACGAAGATGAAGATGCGAGCTCAAGGCAATTCGACCATAATCGGCGACTACGAGGAAGTCGTCCTCTGCTTGACCAGCGATCGGCTGGCGAGTCCCTAGTGGTCATGGTGAAGCGGCTCCTTGACGGGTCATGGTCATGGCAGAAGCGCTGAGTTATCGCATGACCCCAAAGTCGGAGCGGAAGGATCATTCAAGCAGGCGAAAAACCAATAAGATACCCTTGGACCCGAAGCACCGGAGAGATGCGCTGTTATGGGCACAGGCCTCGGCGGCAAATAGGAAAGCGAGCTCGTCGATTTCCTCCGTGAGAATCGCGACATCTTCGCATAGTCCCCAAGGACATGCACAGGTGTCAGCGGCAATTCGCCCGAGCACAAGCTACGTCGGGCCGGATGTGAAACCCGTCAGGCAGCCCTTGCGCCGCTGTCGAGAAGAAAAAGAAGAGTTGTTGGGAAGAAATAGCCCGGCTCCTAGCAGCGGCTTCATCATGGAAGTATTTTTCCCGGTGGCTAGCTAACCCGGTTACGGTGTTGAAGAAGAACAAGCGATGGCGGATGTGTATTGACTACACAAGCCTCAACAAAGCCTGCCGAAGGATCCGTTTGCCTTGCGAGAATCGATCGGTGATAGACTCTGGCGGATGCGAGCTCTGAGTTTGTTAGGCGCATATTCAGGCTATCACGGATCAAGCTGAACCGGCGAGACGGACTAAAGACCGCCTTCATCACGCCGTTTGGAGCTTTACGCTACCTTACGATGAGGTTCGGCGAGGAATGCGGCGCCACCTTTCAGCGTTACTGCGAAATGCCTCCTCAAGCAACTCGGCGGGAATGCCCATGTTTACGTGGATGATGTGGTGGTGAAGGCGGAGCGTGGGGCGCTGCTAGAAGACCTCAATGAGACCTTTGAGAACCTGCGCCGATTCGGATCAAGCTCAACCGAATGCGTTTTTGGAGTACCGGCCGGCCAGCTCCTCGGCTACGGTCTCGAGCAGCGGCATCGCAGTCAACACTGTGAAGATCAAGGCCATTGAGAGAATGGAGGTACCCAACCGTGTTAGATGTCGAAGTTCACGGCTACTTGGCGTCCATCGGCCGATTCATCGGTCGGTTTGGCGAAAAGCCGCCTTGTATCAATTGATGAAGAAGACCACCTTTTGAGTGGAATCACAAAGCGGATGAGGCCTTTCTCCAACTAAAGAAGGCGTTGACTACTCCCCTGTGTTGGCGGCTCAGACTCCCAAAGAGCCCATGCTCTTGTACATCGCTGCCACCAACCGGTAGTCGGCCACCGATCATCGTGGTCAGCGCAAGGAGGAAGGCGAGGCTCTCCCTGTCCGAAGGCGGTATATTACTGGCGAATCTTGTCGACCTCCAAGCAGAACTACCCTCACTACGGAAGATGTGCTACGGTGTGCATTTTGCCGCCAAGAAGCTGAAACCTTACTTTCAAGAACACCCAATCACCGTGGTTTGCATGGCTCCGTTGGCGAGATCATTGGAAGCGAGGCGCCTCGGCGAGTAGCCAAATGGGCTATAGACCTGGCTCCTTACACCATATACTACTAGCCCGCACGCCATCAAGTCCTGGTGTATGGCCGACTTCCTCGTCGGCGGGCGAGACCCGATACTGCCCTGGCGCTGACTCCACCATTGGCGGATGCATTTAACGGCTCAAGGTGCGCACGGCACAGGAGCGGCGTCGTCGTCACCTCCCTAAAGCGACAAGCTCAAGTATGTGTTCAGATCCGCCGCCGCCTCCAACAACGTCGCCCGAATATGGCGCTCATTCATGGGCTCCGGCTTGCCAAAGAACTTCGGCATTCGCGGATCAC
>JAHHZJ010000080.1:0-58503 GCA_021437245.1 Aegilops speltoides
TAGTGGAATAAGGATATGTTTCTCGATTATGGAAGTGACAAAAGGTTAGAGTAAAGGGTTACGTCGATACAAGTTTTGACACCGATCTGGATGACTCTAAGTCTCGATCTAGATACATATTGAAAGTGGGAGCAATTAGGTAGAGTAGCTCCATGCAGAGCATTGTAGACATAGACTATTTGCAAAATACATACGGCTCTAAATATGATAGACCCGTTGACTAAGATTCTCTCACAAGCAAAACATGATCACACCTTAGTACTCTTTGGGTGTTAATCACATAGCGATGTGAACTAGATTACTAAATCTAGTAAACCCTTTGGGAGTTGGTCACATGGCGATGTGAACTATAGTGTTAATCACATGATGATGTGAACTATCGATGTTAATCACATTGTGATGTGATCTAGATTATTGACTCTAGTGCAAGTGGGATGAAGGAAATATGCCCTAGAGCAATAATAAAGTTATTATTTATTTCCTTATATCATGATAAATGTTTATTATTCATGCTAGAATTGTACTAACGGAAACATAATACATGTGTGAATATATAGACAAGCGAGTGTCACTAGTATGCCTCTACTTGACTAGCTTGTTAATCAAAGATGGTTATGTTTCCTAACCATGAACAAGAGTTGTTATTTGATTAACAAGGTCACATCATTAGTTGAATGATCTGATTGACATGACCCATTCCGTTAGCTTAGCACCACGATCGTTTAGTATGTTGCTATTGCTTTTATCCATGACTTATACATGTTCCTATAACTATGAGATTATGCAACTCCGTTTGCGGAGGAACACTTTGGGTACTACCAAGCGTCACAGCGTGCGGGTGATTATAAAGATACTAGGTGTCTCAAAGGCGAGATGTTGGGTTGGCGTATTTGAGATTAGGATTTGTCACTCCGATTGTCGGGAGGTATCTACAGCCCTCTCGGTAATGCACATCACTTCAGCCTTGCAAACATTACAACTAATGAGTTAGTTGTGAGATGATGTATTACGGAATGAGTAAAGAGACTTGCGATAGCGAGATTGAACTAGGTATTGGATACGACGATCGAATCTCGGGCAAGTAACATACCGATGACAAAGGAACAACGTATGTTGTTATCTTGGTCGGATAAAGATCTTCGTAGAATATGTAGACCAATATGGGCATCAGGTCCGCTATTGGTTATTGACCGGAGGCGTGTCTCGGTCATGTCTACGATGTTCTCGAACCGTAAGTCCATGCAGCAAGGTTCGATGGCGGTTATATTATGAGTTTATGTATTTTGATGTACGAAGAAGTTGAGTCCGGATGTGATCACGGACATGATGAGGAGTCTCGAAATGGTCGAGACATAAAGATTGATATATTGGAAGCCTATATTTGGAGTTGGAATGGTTCGGGTGAAATCGGGATTTCTTTGGAACAGGGAGATTCGGAACCCTCCGGGGTTATTGGGCCTTAGTGGGCCATAAGGAGAAAGGAAGGGCGGCCGAGGGCAGGCCGCGCCCCCCTAGTCCGAATAGGACAGGAGAGGCGGCGCCCCCCTTCCCTCTTCCTTCCCAATCCTCTCCAACTAGAAAGGGGAGTCCTACTCGGTGGGAGTAGGACTCCTCCGGCCTCTCCTCCAAGCCGGCGCACCTCCCCCTTGCTCCTTTATATCACGAGGCGGGGCACCCTAGACACACAAGTTGATCTGGATGTTCCTTGCCGTGTGGTGCCCCCTCCACCATATTCCACCTCGGTCATTTAATCGTGACTTAAGCTGAAGCCTCTGTGATAGAACATCAAGATCGTCACCCGCCATCGTCTTGTGAAACTCTCCCTCCAGCTCTCTTTGGATTGGAGCCGAGGCGTCATCGAGCTTGCGTGTGTCAAGAACTGGGGCGGATGCTGGCCGGGATCGGTCGGATCCGAGGAGATCGTCCGACTACTTCCTCTACGTTGTGATCGCTTCCGCGGTCCACGAGTGCGTAGCAACACTCTCCCCTCTCGTTGCTATGCATCACCATGATCTTGCGTGTTTGTAGGAAAATTTTGAAAGTGCTCGTTCCCTAAATTGGGGGGGGTTGGGGAAAAAAGGGAAAGGGTGGGGGGGGGGCCCCCGGGAAAAAATTGGGGGGGCCCTTCCCCCCGGGAAAACCCCCCCCGGGGGAAAAAAAAAATTTTTTTCCCCCCAAAACCCCTTTTTTTTTTTTTTTTTTACCCCCCCTTTTTTTTTTTTTTAACCCCAGGGTTTTGGGTTTGGGCCCCGGGGGGGGAAAAAACCCCCAAGGGGGGGGGGGCCCCCAACCCCAAAAAGGGGGGGCCGGGGGGGAAAAAAGGGGGGGGGTTTTCCCAAAAAGGGGGGTTTGGTTCCCCCCGGGGGGCCGGGGCCCCTTTTGGGGGGTTCCCCCCTCCTTGAAAAACCCCGGGGGCCCCCAAGGGGGGGGGGGGGAAAAGGGGGCCCCCCCCCCCCCGGGGGGGTTTCCCCCCTTTGGGGTTTTAAAACAAAGTTCCCCGGGGGCCCCCAAAGGTTAAAACCGGGGGGGTTCCCGTGGTTTTCCCCCCCCGGCGGGAAAAATTTTTAAAAAATTTTTTCCCGGGAATTTCTCCCTTTTTTGGGCCCTTTGGGTTTTGGGGGGGGGGGGGGGTTTTTTTTTTTTCCCCCCAAAAACCCCCGGGGGGGAAGAAATTAAGGAAAGGGGGAAAAAAAAGGGGGCCCGGGGGGGGAAAAGGGGGGGGAAAAAAAACCCCCCCCCCCCCCCAAAAAATGGCCCTTTTCCCAAAAATTTTCCCCCCCAATTTTTTTTTTTTTTCCCCGGTTGGAAAGGGTTAGGGGGCTTTGGGGGGTTCCCCCAAACCGGGGAATTCCCCCCAAAAACCCCTTTTAAAATTTTTCCTCCCCAAAAACTTTAATTTAATTTTTTTACCCCTTTAAAGGGAAACCCCTTTTTTGGGGAAAAGGGGGGTTTTTAAAAAGGGGGGGAGGGGGCCCCCGGGGTTAACCCCGGGGAAAAAGGGTTTCCGGGATGGGGTTTTTTTTCCCCCCCCTTTTTTAAAAAAAAGGGGGGCGGGGGGGGGGTTTTTTTTGGGGGGAAAAACTTAAAACCCCCCCTTTTTGGGGGGGGAAAAAAAAAGGGGGGACCCGGGGGGAAAAAAATTTTTTCCCCCCTTTGGGTTGTTGAAAAAAAAAAAAATTTAATTTTTCCGGGTTTTTTTTAAAAAAAAACCTTTCCTTTCCCCAAAAGGGGAAAATTTTTGGGGGGGGGGGAAGGGTTAAAGGGGGGGGGGGGTTTTTAAAAACCCCCTTTTTCCCTTTTTAAATTTTTTTTTTAAAGGGGGCCCAAAGGGGGGGAGGGAAAAAAAAAGGTTTTGGGGGGGAAAAATTTTTTTGGGGGTTTTTTTTTTGGGGAAAATTTTTGGAAAACCCCTTTTTTTAAAAAAGAACCCCGGGGGAAAAAATTTCCCAAAACCAAAAAGGGGGGGGGGGGAAAAATTTTTTTTGGGTTTTTTGGGTTTTAAAAAGGGGGGGGAAAAAAAACCCTTTTTAAAAAAATTTTTTTCCCCCCCCCTTCGAAACCCTTTTTTTTTCCCCCCCCGGGTTCCCAAAAAAGGGGGAAAAAGGGGGAACCCCCCCCCTTTTTTTTCCTTTTGGGGGCCCAAATTTTTAAAATTTCCTTTGGGGTTTGGGTTTTTCCGGGGGGAATTTACCCCTTTTGGGGGGAAAACAAATTTGGAAAAAACCCCCCCCGGGTTTGGGGGGGGGTTTTTTTGGGGGGGGAAAAAAACCCCCCGGGGGGGTCGAAAACCCCAAAAATTTTTGGGGGGGCCCGGGGGCCCCCCCGGGGGGAAAAAAACCCCGGGCCTTCAATGGAAAATTTTTTAAAAAAAAGGGGGCCCCCAAACCCAAACCCCCCCCGGGGGGAAAAATTTTTTAACCCCCAAATTTTGGGGTTTTTTTTAAAAAAAGGGGAAAATTTTTTGGGCCCAAAATTTAAATTTTTAAGAAATATTTCTTGATTATGGAGGTGATAAAGAGCCCGTCGTAAAGAGTTACATCGGTGCGAGCTTTTACGATCGAGATGACTCTAAGTCTCAATCTGGATACATATTGAAAGTGGGAGCAATTAGCTAGAGTAGCTCCGTGCGAGCATTGTAGACATACAATATTTGCAAAATACATCTGACTTTGAATGTAACAGACCCGTTGACTAAGCTTCTCTCACAAGCAAAACATGATCACACCTTAGTACTCTTTGGGTGTTAATCACATAGCGATGTGAACTAGATTATTGACTCTAGTAAAACCGCAGGTGTTGGTCACATGATGATGTGAACTATGGGTGGTAATCATATCAGATATGAATATTGGTGTTAAATCACATGGCGATGTGAACTAGATTATTGACTCTAGTGCAAGTGGGAGACTGAAGGAAATATGCCTAGAGGCAATGATAAAGTTATTATTTATTTCCTTATATCATGATAAATGTTTATTATTCATGCTAGAATTGTATTAACGGAAACATAATACATGTGTGAATACATAGACAAACATAGTGTCACTAGTATGCCTCTACTTGACTAGCTCGTGAATCAAAGATGGTTAAGTTTCCTAGCCATAGACATGAGTTGTCATTTGATTAACGGGATCACATCATTAGAAGGATGATGTGATTGACTTGACCCATATCCGTTAGCTTAGCACTTGATCGTTTAGTATGTTGCAATTGCTTTCTTCATGACTTATACATGTTCCTATGACTATGAGATTATGCAACTCCCGTTTACCGGAGGAACACTTTGTGTGCTACCAAAGCGTCTGGCGTAGCTGGGTGATTATAAAGAGCTCTCAGGTGTCTCGAAGGTACATGTTGAGTTGGCGTATTCGAGATTAGGATTTGTCACTCGATTGTCGGAGAGGTATCTCTGGGCCCTCGGTAATGCACATCACATAAGCCTTGCAAGCAATGTAGCTAATGAGTTAGTTATGGAATGATGCATTATGTAGCGAGTAAAGAGACTTGCAGTAGCGAGATTGAACTAGGTATTGGGATACCGGCGATCGAATCTCGGGCAAGTAACATATACCGATGACAAAGGAACAACGTATGTTGTTATGCGGTTTGACCGATAAAGATCTTCGTAGAATATGTAGGAGCCAATATGGGCATCCGAGTCCGCTATTGGTTATTGACCGGAAGCGTGTCTTGTTCATGTCTACATAGTTCTCGAACCGTAGTCTGTACGCCGCTTAACGTTTCGATTGACGATATAGTATTATATGAGTTATGTATGTTGGTGGCTGAATGTTGTTGGTCGGATGAGATCATGGACATGACGAGAACTCGGAATGGTCCGGAGATAAAGTTTGATATATGGGATAATAGTGTTTGATCTCTGGAAGGGTTCGAATTCACGGAAGGGTTCGAATGTTTCCCGAAATGTTTGGATGCGAGAACCGTTATTTGGACCAAAGGAAAGCCCACAGGTTTTGGAAAGCGCAAAGGAAGTTTCTGCGGAGTCGAGAGCGAACGTCATGGTCCTGGCGTGCAGGTCCGAACGCCAGGAACCTGGCGTTGTATGAGTCGAGAAGGACTCTGCCTTCGGATGAAACCGACTTTGTGGAGCTTTTACTCCAAGTTCGACCCATGGCTCAACATATAAATAGAGGCGGGCTAGCACCAAAGACACATCAAGAAACACCAAGCCGTGTGCGGCAACCCGTCCCCTCTAGTTTATCCTCCGTCATAGTTTCCGTAGTGCTTAAGCGAAGCCTGCGGAGATTGTTCTTCACCAACACCGTCACCATGCCGTCGTGCTGCGGAACTCATCTACTACTTAGCGTCTTGATGGATCGAGAAAGCGAGCATATCATCGAGCTGAACATGTGCAAAAATCGGAGGTGCCGTGCGTTGGTACTTGGATCGGTCGGATCGTGAAGACATCGACTACATCAACGCGTTGATCGCCTTCGCTTAGCGATCTTCAAGGGTATGAAGATACACTCCCCTCTCGTTGCTATGCATCACCATGATCTTGCGTGTGCGTGGGAAAAATTTTAAATTACTCGTTCCCCAACAATAGTTTAGTATGAATGTGATAAATTATGAATCTTTTGGTTGATAAGAGGCAGGTTTGGACATTTATTGTCACATCCATCCAGCAGTGGAAGGTTCCCTTCAAAGAGGCGGCGAAGGAAAATCGGATCGCTTTGGGGCCATGGTGCTCACAAATCTGAAACACCTCTACCTTTATCGTGGGGTTGAGCATAGCGGAAGAAAGCCGGAGGATCCTTGGGGACTAATGCAGATTGCACCCAAAGTGCAGTCTGGATGTAGCTTCAAGCTGGAGAAAATCAAGCCCTCAAGCTGCACAACCTACACGAGTTTTTATCGACAACATTGTGGCTGTGGGCAAAACAAAGCAGTCATATGCCACCAGGGACTATGTGGTCTCGTGTCAATAAAAAATGGAGCTGGGAAGGCTCCTCCACATTTGTCTAACGTTATTTTTCGATACAAAATGGACCCGATAACAAATTGCAACCAGACTATTGGCCAATTAGCGGTCTTTGGAATAGGAAATGAGAGTACTACTATAGAGAGCGAAATTAAGTAGAAATCAACAATTGGATTCATAAATATGACATGTCGGTTTACCAAAGTAGCCATCTCGAGGCAGAAGATTCATCTATTTTCATCTCTGCTTTTTTGCATGGATGTTTTAGATCTCTTGCTAACAGTGGAATAGCAACAAGGAGATTTAGGTCTTTTCTTGACACAGTGACCAGGCAGGGGCAATGGAGGCTGCCCTAAGAGAAATAGCGATAATCGGTGCCGCCCAAAGAGATTTAGGTCTTTTACTAACTTGCCACCAGCCAGGGCAATGGAGGCTGCCCTAAGAGAAATAGCGATAATCGATGCCGCTCGAAGAGATTTAGGTCTTTACTAACTTGCCACCGGGCTAGAAGCGATGGAGGCTACCCTAAGAGAAATAGCGATAATCGGTGCCTTGAAGAGATTTAGGTCTTTACTAACTTGCCACGAGGCGAGCGATGGAGCTGCCCTAACGAAATGGCGATACTCGGTGCCGCCCAAAGAGATTTAGGTCTTTACTAACTTGCCACTGGCGAGGTAATGGAGGCGGTGGCGGTCAAAGCGCTCAAGGCTGGAGCCGAGGTGAGTGGGAAGACGTCAGCAGACTCTTGGCTTGTCGGGGTGGAGACAGGGGAGGCGGTCCCGACTAGCGGCTGTGTGAGCGACAACTCTCCAGCGAGCGCTATACCTGCGCCTTGAGCAAGTGTAACACCCAACTCCTTTGAAGGGGTGAGCAAGATAGGCCGGCCCATGTAGCTGAGGCCCCAACACAGGTTTCTTTTTCTTTTTGCATTTTACATTTCCGTTTTTGGTTCATTTTGTACTTTTTTGCTTTAAAATATTATAAATATATATTAGAAAAAACACTCTACAAAAACCATTTGAAAAAGTTGATAAGTATTTGAAAAATGTTAATCAACCATTTAAAAAATGTTGAACAAGTATTTGAAAAATATTGAACATGTATTTGATTTTTTAATCAAGCATTGAAAAATGTTGAACATGTATTTCAAAAATGTTAATCAAGCATTCAGAAAATGGTGAACAAGTATTTAAAAAATTTGAACAAGTATTTGAAAAAAATTAATTAAGCAAAATGTTGAACAAGTATTTCAATAATGTAATCAAGCATTTGGAAAATGGTGAACATGCATAAAAATTTTGATCATGTATTAAAAAGGATGAATTTTTTTTATCATGTATATAAAATGTTGATTTTTTTGAAAAATATTAAACAACATTTTGAAAAGCATTAAATGTGTATAGAATTTTTTGATCATGTATTAACAAATGGCAATTTTTTTTTAACCATGTATGTAAAAATGAAAATACAATAAAAACTTGGGAGAAGAAAAAGGAAAAAATGAAAAAAATGAAGAACAAAAAGAATAAGAAAATAAAATAAAAATAAATGCAAAAATGAATTAAAAATAATGAAAGAGGAGAAAGAGAAAAGAAAAGAAACAACATGAAACAAAAAAGAAAAAAAATCCTGAAGAAAAATCGCATGTATGGCGTCAAGTAGAGGCGGAAATTGGCTAGCGCAGCGCCGCAGTTTCCTGGAGACAAGGTTTGACTTCTCCTTCTCGCATTTTCTAGTCTCTTTTCTCACGACTATGCGTGCGTCAATGGGCGGCCAATGCAGCGAGTGGGACCGGAAGGGGAGGGGAGCTTCAGCGAGAGATGACAGTTCTCTCGCTTAATCACGATAAATAATCGCTACGCTTTGAGAGCTCTCGAGCGGCGAGATGTAGAACTCTTGCTTGAAGAAGGCAAGCGCCCAGATGGGCTAGCCCATGCGCCCGGGAGCTACAGCCTCATTTTATTTTCATGATTTTTTAGTCTTTTAGCTTTTTTAACTTTTGTTTATACTTTTATATATGCTAAAGATATGTCAATGCAAACACCGAAAGAAATGCTAACTTTTGTTTATATTTTCAACCGAAAGAAATGAAAAACCAAATAAATCAATGCAAAAATAACATATCATTTTCTTTTTCAACTTTTTTTTATATTTTCAACGAAAGAAATGAAAAACCAAATAAATCAATGCAAAAATAACATATCATTTTCTTTTTAACTTTTGTTTATACTATGGTTTGCCTTTGGGTGGTGCATTATTGCAAGTAAAGCCTCAATATATCTGCAAAGCCAACCTATTCCCGCACCCTAAACAAAGGCAATCGCACATTGGCATGTGAGTGCTGTCAGCTCAACCACGATGAGGTTGGGTGCTACCTTGGAGATTTGGTCCATGTCGTCCACATGGTATTTACGGCTCAAAAAGCCTTGGCACTAGCAGCTGATTTACTCGCATGAAGATCACCTCCGACTGTCCGGAGGTTGCGAACTATACACACACTGCAGCTATAAGCGCAATTTGTTTCTACCATGCCTAGTACAGTAGGAAGACTAGGGAATTTAGTGAGCCTCTCCACTTTACAAATTTGCCTTATCCTGCGTATCTGAACCTTGATTACAAGCGACCTGAACGGATCTAACCCAACATCCCTAGGTAACTGTACTAAACTAACCTACAATGATCTCTCTTACTATAATTTGTTTTTCCCTAAAAACCAATTTGTTTCTACCATGCCTAGTATAGTAGGAAGACTAAGGAATTTGATGAGCCTCTCCACTCTGCAGACTTGCCTCGCCTTGTCTATCTGGACCTCGGTCACAACTCTCTCGGGCCTAATCCCATCAAGCATTGGATCTCTTGCCAAGCTCGCATCAGTTCAATTTTCTTGATGGACCTATTCCACCGTCCATAGGTAATTGTACTAAACTAACCTTTCTCGGTCTATCACACATTTTTTTCCAAATCCATTGGAAGCATAGGAAATTTGATGAGTTTATGATACTTAGATCTTTCCAACAATTAAATAAATGGTTCCTTCCTTGACCATTTTGAAATTAGCCTCTCTAACAACGCCTAGAACTTGGATCCAATCAGCTTAACGGCATGTTACCACCACAATTTTGATCTCTTATAAATCTATCACATCTGGATCTTTCCAACAATCAAATCACAAGTTCCATTGTTACCACGAGCTTCTTCTTGGGGGCCATGCTCGGACTTAGCGATGTGGTCGATGAAGACGAAGGCAAAGAGCGAGCTTGAAGCAGATCAAACCGCGGCGCTCCCCTACCAGGCGTGCAAGATGTCGTGTCCTAGATTCACTACCAACAGGAGTTGGGAACCCCCTTTGTAGATTCGGTGATTAACACAAAATTAACAGATATAAAGCGGTGACGTATGGAAAACTATGAAAGCTTCCTCCCTTTATTATTATTAGGAAAAGATAAAGGTAAAGATAAAGATGTGGGGTATAGCCAACTTACAGATAGATAATGATCAAATAGACTACGAGTACTTTTTATTCTTGCTGATGACATTTAGGTCATCTCTGCTTTAGTTATTGTTAAGATTCTATGAATTGTTAGCCAACTTCACGCCGAACATGAGGTCGGCGTAGGGAAGAAAGTGGCACACGGGCGAGCCGCCGGGGTGGGTGCCCAGGATCTTGAAGGCTGGGTGAGCTGGGATCCAATTAGAGGTGTCGAAGTGGCACACCGCGGCCATGTCCACGGTAGGGAGGCCGCTGCTGCCGCGGATGGAACGACGTACGCCTCCTCGGACGAACCCTCCATCATGTGGCACTCGTACACAGCGTACAGGTAAGCCCTGCTGTGGCATGCCACGTAGCCGCCGCCTCCTCCGCCTAGTGGATTGATAGCCTGCACAGTGTACGCGCGGTGCGGCAGGCCGGAGTTGGGAAGTGCGGACGCCGCCGCGGCCAAGGGCCGGCTCGTCGCCAGCATACGCGTGGCGCTCAGCACGACCCTCTCCAACGACGTGGCGCACGCCTTCCGTTCGCCGGCGAGAGGCGCCTCGCGGCAGGCGCTCAGTGTCTCGCCTACCGGGCCGCCTCTTGGGAGCCCGGCGCAATGCCGAACCTATCGAGGGGCATCCGTGAGGTTGCCGAAGGAATCCTCTCGGCAGCTTTGCGCGGGAGGAACGGCGCTGGGTCGAACGCCGGCAGGGCAACCGTCATGGTGCGCCCCACACGCATGTCGGACTCGCGGAAGAAGGGCCTTCCACAGACGACGCCTGTTGGGCAGGACTATTGCATATGATCCTGTAGGAGTAGCCGAGGCACGCGTTGGGCAGGATCATGGCAGCAGAATGATGTTGCTCGAGCGGCGAGTGATCGATGCCTTTCTGCACGAGGTGGACGATGGACTCCGGCATCGGCGAGTCCGGCAGGGCCGCCTCCCAGAATCGTGCCGCCGGAGTGCCTCCAGGGGTATGGGTGTGGCCATGCACCGTCGCGGCCACAACCATGAGAATAAGTAGCAGGACGGCTGAAGAAGCCATGGCTTGCTTTCCTTTCTTACTTCAAACTGAGCTTAGCTTGCAGTGGTGGATGGATGGGCTACCCAATAGGTGCACTATAAATAGCGTTCGACCTGCATGTTCGACCCTACCCAATGACTACGTGGCTCCACACACGCGGCGCATGCAAAGGGCAACTCGATGCAGACATCGTTGAATTTCCAACGACCATATATCAAACTTAGATGGGGGTGCAAGCAACTTGTAATCAAATTCAGTGAATATAGACTAGAGTCATCGTGAAGTCAAACAACTTGATCTCGCTTTCGACAAAAAACAAAAAGGACAACTTGATCACGGGTTCACCTTTCACTCCGGCTGTTTTCGGCAAGTTGAGGAGAACCACGTGGAGTGAGCCAGAAATGTTTTTGGTGGCCGTTTGGAGGAGGTCTAGTGCATCCAGTAGCTAGCTATTATCGGCACGTGCGCGTTGTCTATAGCTATAGCCTACTTGTGCAGAGTACATGCATGCATGCAGGATCGATCAATCACTTGTAAGAACCAAAACAGGGGCGGATTATAACCGGTTGCTAGCCAACTTGGCTCCACGAGGCTTCCCCGATTTTATTTGGTTTCAGCCGTCGGATGGTGGTCAAACCAGTCTCCAAAATCTTTTGGGATGATGGATCTGCGTTTCTTTTACCTCTATGTAGTTTCAAAATCCAATGACTAGTGGGCTCATGCTTGTTGTCGATTGGCTGGGTGAGTCATTTTAGGGTCTTGTGAGGGCCTATCCGATCGCCGGCGTCTTGTGCCGTGCTTCTCTTCTTGCTAATCCTCGTCTGGTCCTTGTGCGCAAATCGCTGCATGTGGCCCTATTTTCGTTCTAGCCCCACCTGTATGTGGTCCTGCGGTGGCTTGGTTCGGTGTGGTGGAAAGAGACACAGGTGGAGTGGGAATCTGCCTCTCATGCGACACGGTGTCACAGGTCAACCAACAACTCCCTCCAACTCTAGGATTGGATATTAAGGCCCTGTTTGATTCATAAGTCCTAAGACTTTTTAGTCCCAACTTTTTAGTCACAAGTCCTAATAAGTCCCTACCTGTTTGGTTCTGTGACTTAACATGGACTAAAAACCATATTACAACTATAAGTCCTATAAGTCCCTCCTTGAGAGTCTTATTTCATAAGTCTCAAATGCCCACTTTAAGTTCCTATAAGTCCCTCCTATTTGGTTTAGATGGACTTAAAGGGACTTATTTAAATCTCTACATCAATAAGTTCATGTAACCAAACACCCTCTAAAAAGAAAGAAATTGGCTGACGCTCTACAATCTAATAAATGAAGTCATCTGTAATAGGTGCACTTCAAACTGAGCTTAGCTTGCAGTGGTGGATGGGTGGGCTACCCAATAGGTGCACTATAAATAGCGTTCGACCTGCATGTTCGACCCTACCCAATGGAGTGTTGTGTTTTACATTTACATCTCCGGGACGCGGAGATGTAATTTTATTTTGCATCTAAATCATCTGTTGGAAAGGGGTTTTGGAGCCTCGGAGATGCAAAAGTTAGCTATTTTTGCATCTACATCATCTGTTGGAGAGGGGTTTTGGAGTCTCGGAGATGCAAAAGTTAGCTATTTTTACATGTACATCATTTATTATAGATGCTCTTAGAGGTTGATGCGGTTAACTGAAAGAAAGAAAATTGTCGGAAATACTATAAAAATAGTTTATGAACAATAATTACTACATTATATATAAGAGTCTGAAAAAATACACATAAGAGCTGAAAATAAAAACATTGATGCATGGTGAAAACTATATAAAAAGCCTTGTAGCTACGGCGCGAGTGTGCATATGTTGTTCGAGAGCAAACAATACGTGTTGTCCACGGAGAAAATTCCATGATTATCCAAGTGCCATGCAGCAAAATCCTCCTCGATCCGGCCTTAGAGGTTGATGCTGCCAGTTAGAAGAAAAAATGGTGTGGAAATACAATAGACAAATTTTATCGGTAATAATTACTACTCCCTCCGTCCATAATATAAGAGCATAACGCTCTTATATTATGGGACGGAAGAGATATAATATATGTAAGAGTTGGAAATTTCATGATTATCCAAATGTCATGCAATAAAGTCCTCCTCGATCCGGTCTTAGAGGTTGGCGCTGTTAGTTGGAAAGAAAATGGTGTGGAAATACAATAGGCAAAGTTTATCAGCAATAATTACTACTCCCTCTGTTTCTAAATGTCGTCTTTTAGAGATTTCAATGCGGACTACATACGGATGTATATAGACACATTTTAGAGTGTAGATTCACTCATTTTGCTCCTTATGTAGTACTTAGTGGAATCTCTAGAAAGACTTATATTTAGGAGCGGAAGAAGTATATTATATATAAGAGTCAGGAAAAAAAGCACGTAAGAGTTGAAATATATAAAAAACATGGACGAGAGTTTGAAACTACAAAAAAGCATGTGCTAATGTCTAGCACAACCTTCCATGGGCACACTGTTTTTCCCTTTTTGTGTGGAGCACATGACCTTGGGGATTTTTAGGCTTTGGCCTCTTTGGGCACTAAGGCATCTTTTCTTTTTTTTCCTTGGGCGCCTCTTTTTCTTATTTTTTGGCGCTAAAGCCTCTTTCCTTTTTTTCTTGGACTCTAAGGCCAAACAATACGTGTTTTCCGCATGAAAATTCCATGATTATCCAAGTGCCATGCAGCAAAATCCTCCTCGAACCGGCCTTAGAGGTTGATGCGCCGATTGAAAGAAAATGGTGTGGAAATACAATAGACAAATTTTATTGGCAATAATTACTACTCCCTCGTCCCATAATATAAGAGCGTTTTTGGACTGCACTAGTGTAAGAAATGCTCTTATATTATGAACACGAATAGAGTATATTATATGTAAGTTGGAAATTTCATGATTATCCAAATGTCATGCAATAAAGTCCTCCTCGATCCGGTCTTAGAGGTTGATGCGGTTAGTTGAAAAGAAAATGGTGTGGAAATACAATAGGCAAAGTTTATCAGCAATAATTACCACTTCCTCCATTCCTAAATATAAGTCCTTTTAGAGATTTTAATCACGGACTACATATGGATATATATAGATGCACTTTTAGAGTGTGGATTCACTCATTTTGCTCGTATATAGTCCTTAGTGGAATCTCTAGAAAGACTTATATTTAGGAACAAAAATATATTTTATATATAAGAGTGAGGGAGTCACTCATTTTGCTCCGTATATAGTCCTTAGTGGAATCTCTAGAAAGACTTATATTTAGGAACAGAAGAAGTATATTATATATAAGAGTGAGGGGAAAACTCATGTGAGAGTTGAAATATATAAAAAAACATGGACGCAGGGTTCAAAACTACAAAAAAGCCATGTGCTCGTATATAGTCCTTAATGGAATCTCTAGAAGGACTTATATTTAGGAACAGAAGAAGTATATTATATATAAGAGTGAGGGGAAAAAAGGCATGTAAGAGTTGAAATATATAAAAGAACACGGACTTGAGGTTCAAAACTACAAAAAAAAGCCATGTGCTCCGTATAGAGTCCTTAGTGGAATCTCTAGAAAGACTTATATTTAGGAATAGAAGAAGTATATTATATATAAGAGTGGGGGGAAAAAGGCATGTAAGAGTTGAAATGTATAAAAAAAACATGGACGCATGGTTCAAAACTAAAAAAGAAAGCCATGTGCTAATGTCTAGCACAACCTTTTAGAGATTTCAATGCGGACTACATATGGATATATATAGACGCACTTTTAGAGTGTGGATTCACTCATTTTGCTCCGTATATAGTCCTTAGTGGAATCTCTAGAAAGACTTATATTTAGGAACAAAAGAAGTATATTATATATAAAGAGTGAGGGATTCACTCATTTTGCTCGTATATAGTCCGTAGTGGAATCTCTAAAAGACTTATATTTAGGGATAGAAGAAGTATATTATATATAAAAGTGAGGGAAAAAGGCATGTAAGAGTTGAAATATATAAAAACACATGGACACAGGGTTCAAAACTACAAAAAAAGCCATGTGCTAATGTCTAGCACAACCTTCCATGGGTACACTGTTTTTTCTCTTTTTGTGTGGGCCTGTGACCTTGGGGATTTTTGGCTCTGGCCTCTTTGGGCACTAAAAGGCCTCTTTTCTTTTCTTTTTTCCTTGGGCTCCTCTTTTTTCTTCTTTTTGGAACAAAGGCCTCTTTCCTTTTTTTCTTGGGCCTCTTTTCTCTCTTTTTACGGGTTCCAAGCCCTTTTTTTCTCGTCTGTTGTCCCCGTGGAGTGATACCATGATAGCCAGCGATGATATATAAGCTGGAGCCGACCCACGACGGGCGATGTGGGACTAATCAAACCCGTGGTGGCCTTGAGGGGCGGGCCTTCGTCACCCGTGGAGATCATCCAGCCCTTGCCGGCGGGCTCGTCGTGGTGGCGTCGTGCGCCACCCGATGGATCTCGAGCGGGGGCAGCAGCGGTCGTGCGCCGAGGAAAAGGCGGACGGGAGGAGGCGAGGCGGCCTTGACGTTCTTGATGAGGATGGGGCTTGAAGATCCGTGGAGGAGGGCTCGACTCGAGCGGCGCAGCTCGAGATCGAGCCATGAAGCGGAAGGCGGCGGGGTGGCCATCGGCGGGTGGCGGCAGTGCGGAGTGGCGGCAGCGCTGAGATGTGGCGCCGGGGCGGAGTGGCGGCTGGCTGTTGGGGAGCGTGGTAATTTCAAAAAATTCCTACGCTACGCAAGATCATGGTGATGGCATAGCAGCGAGAGGAGAGTGTTGTCCACGTGCCCTCGTGAGCGATAGCGAGCGTTAACTGTAGCGGTTGATGTAGTCGTGCGTCTTCACGATCCGACCGATCCAAGCACCGAGCGTCACGAGCCTCCGAGTTCAGACACGTTCAGCTCGATGGCGATCTCCGACCTCCGATCCAGCAAAGCTCGGGAGATGAGTTCCGTCGACCTGACGGCGTGGTGACGATATGACCGAGGTGGAATATGACCGAGGTGGAATATGGTGGAGGGGGCACCGCACACGGCTAAGGAGCGATCCGTAGATCAACTTGTGTGTCATGGTGTGCCCCCGCCCCGTATATAAAGGAGCAAGGGGAGGAGGCCGGCCAAGGGCGGCGCGCCGGGAGAGGTCCTACTCCCACGGGAGTAGGATTCCCTCCTTTCTAGTCCAACTAGGAGACCTTCCATGTAGTAGGAGTAGGAGAGAAGGAAAGGGAAGAGAGAAGGGAAGGAAGGAGGGTGCGGCCCTCCCCTAATCAATTCGGACTAGGCCTTGAAGAAGTGTCGTGGTTCTAAGTCGGCAGGTAGAGTGGGGGTAGGTATGGAGAGGCAAGGTCCTAGCTATGGAGAGGTTGTAAACACAAGTGATGTCTGAGTTCAGGCCCTTCTCGGAGGAAGTAAAGCCCTACGTCTCGGAGCCAGGTGGTCGAGTGGATTATGTGTATATGTGTACGAGTGCGAACCCTTACAGCTGTGGAGGGGTGGCTTATATAGAGTGCTTGCGGGACCCTGCCCGCACGTAATGAAGGGTTTAAAAGTACATTAAGTGCAGGGGTGTTCTTGGTAGCGCATACATAGCGTCTTAACTACCATAAAGTCTATTCAATTACGGGCCGTTGCAGTCTGAGTGCCTCTTGATCTTCTGGTGGTCGAGTGAGTCTTCATGGTGAGAGTCCTTCAAGTCGGTCAGTGGGTCCCTCGTGGAGTCATGGAAGGTGATCTCTTCTAAGGGTGTCCTTGGGTAGGGTACTTAGATCAGGTCTATGACCCTACCCTAGGTACATGAATCCATCATTAGCCTGAATGGATTGAGGCTTGAGTGAAGGAGGAGTTGATATCGTTTCGATTGACTTACGCATCTTGGTTATCGTTGTTACGGATCAAGACTCTCTTTGTTGATAGCGAGCAACTTTTCTTGATCGACTCGATCCATTCTTGTCTTTGTTGAGTGATCTTTTGGACTTTGCCGATTCGGCGGCGGATCGCGGAAATCCTGCGTCGGCAGACCCGATCTGCGATTAGCGGATTCCACGGGATCTGAAATTTGGGAAAGCCTGCGGCGGGCGAGAGCACTGCCTTCGGATGGGATAGGACATAGGCGCCTCGATCCCAGCGCCACTTTTTTACGCCCGCGTATCACGTCAATGCAACTGTTCGGGATATGATTAGATCAACCGGGCCCTGTCATCCCCTCGGAAGGATCTTATAATCGCCCAATGGCGTTTTACGAGCGATTAACCGTCATTTCTTCTCTGCTCTCCTCGTCTCCGCCCTACGCCCGCTTCGCCTCCGCTGCTTCTCTTGGCGCATCTCGCCCGGCAACCATGGTCAAGGAGAAAGGCGGTGGCTGGGCAACAAAAGAAAGGCGGCGGCGGAGAAAGCGAAGGGAGATCCACCGGTCGCAGCGGGTCTTCGTCTAGATCGCGCTTTGCCGCGAGGCTGGGTCGAGGGAGATTGGATCGATCGACCATCACGGAGAAGGATCTCCTCGACATGGCCAATGAATGGCTGATCCCCACGGCGCCGCAAAGGCTTCCGAGAAGAGTGGCAACCCGGCGGAAGGTGAGTCGTGCCACGGCCACCTATGTCGACAGCGGATTTTCTTTGCCACCAAGTGTTTTCTTCCGTGGTTTTTGAACTTCTTTGGAGCCCAACTCCACCACTTCACCCTGAACTCTATCGCATATCTTGCTGCATTTGTATCCATGTGCGAGAATTTTTACGGGCTGTCGACCGCCTTGGGGCTTGTTCAAGCACATATTCACGTGTCGCTCTCACACGTGAAGAGAAGAGCCAGACGATGAAAGAACCAAGTTGTCCAAATGTGTGGGGGCACAGGGATCCAAGTGAGGAACAAGAGCACCTTCCAGCCATGACATTCCCGAGTCGATCGAGAGGCGGCGGTCGACCTGGTTCTACTGCGGAATGAGTCGACATCGAGGCGATCAGTGGACTCCCTCAATTTACCATGGACCGAGTGAACAAGCCCTCCTCTCGAAGGTGATTCGAAGGAGAGGCTGGCGTGAAGATGCTGATGGATCGCGTGGTGCAGTTGGTCAGAGGCAGATTCTTGGCATGGACCTTTTGGAGGTTTTCTCGGTGGCGCATCCAGCCTCTTGATTCGGAGCCATTGCATGTGGTTGTCTGCGGGCGAAAGGCGAACTCGGATCCACCGGAAGCGGTCGGCGCCCGCGGTGGAAAGGTGGATGGCGCGGTCACGGGAACAAGGATAATCCCCGTGGATCCAGGAGGATTCCTCCACTCGACCACCACAACGTTCCAGACAAGGTATGTTTGCTCTACCTTCCATTGTATTCTCGTCATATTTATTTCTGTTTCATACGCAAATTGGTCGATTGATCTCTGTCTTGACGTCTTTCAGGCCCTCACCGAGCTGTACTCAATGCCCAATGGAGCCCAGGCTCCGACTGAAGAAGGAGAAGCCAGCGGGGGCGAGAGCCAGGAGGAGTGGGACTCGGACGCCGCCGAAGATGACGATGATGACAACGACGATGATGAGGATGATGATGAGGAGGAGGAGGAGGTTGCTCCACCGGCTTTCGAAAAGCGGTCGAAACTTGTCCATGACCCTGCTGTTGAGCGTGGCAAGGTTCTGCGACTGCCTCGCGATCGACCAAGCATCCTCGGGCCACTTCTCCAGCGCCGACTAAAAAGCGCGCGAAGCGATCGAAGGTGGCTCCGTCAAAGCCAACCAAGCTCCTGCCGAAGATGAAGGTGTCCATCCCCACCATATCGGGGGTAAACACGATGTTTAAGTCTTCTTGTTTTGTACAAGCTTTATCTCTGGTTGATACTTGAGTTAGCCGGTGATTCTTTGGAACTGCGGTCTTTGCTACTTACGGGACCTCGAGGCAAAGTGGCGACCATGAGATGGAGGGCGCAGCAACCTCAAATCCTGGTACTATACTCTTAATTCCGTCTTTAGTCGGTGACTCATGATCTCTAATTCTGATTCTTTTACGTAGCTCTATCCAATGTCGTCATCACCCTTCGATGATGATGAGGATGAAGAACATTGAAGCATAGGAGGAGTAGGAAGGCGTCTACCGGCAAGGTGGCCCGAGGATGTGACAGCGCAGAGACTACGATCACGGAAGGAGAACACCACTCGACACACCGTGTCTTTCAGCAGTCGTTGGCGAGTGCTCAACCCACTTCGTCGAGTGCCGCACAACCTTCTCTCTTCCGGACGCACCACATCCCAGTACCAAGCTAAGCGCTGCTAAGAGCGATCGCCAAGCGAGGGTCATGATGGGCAGGTGAAGGCCATCCGGGGACGCAAGTCAAGCAGCTTCTGCGCCAGCTCCGTCCTTCAAAGCAACGTTCAGGTCGATCGACCATCAGCATTACATTAGGATATGCAACGTTGGTCGATCGACCATCGCATTACTGTAGGATATGCTATCAAAACTTCTTTTCCGGAATCCATAGCATCACCCTTGGGTGTGTTGATTAAAACTCCGTGTTAGCGGGGCACGCGAGTGCACCCGCTGAGTGTAATCCCCAAGGCTAAGGTCATTTATGGCGATCGCCTTAAACTTTATAAATAAAGTCTTTCCGTCATTCGGTGATGCGAATGGATTTACGAAACCGGTGGGGGCACGCTGAGTGCACTGCAGAGTGTGAGTCCCGAGGCGTGGTTGGCTTTGGCGATCGATTCTGATCTGAAGAATATCTCTCTCTTTTTTTGGGGTTCGTCGTGCATTCTGCTTCAATAATAGAACTAGTGGGGACAGCAGAGTGCACCCTGAGTGTAATTCGAGACTACGATTGAATGCTTGTATTCTGCTGTAGTCTTAGAAGCAATATGATTTTCTCTTATCCACTTTCGGAAGTGAATTATCTTTGATATTTTCTCGATTGGTTCTTCTTGAAATCCTGTGACCTTGCATTTCGCTATACCAAGCTGGAGCGAAGCACATTCAGCTCGAGCTGGATCTGAAGTTGGTTCGGGAGAATCGTGAAGGTGAAGGAGGAGACCAAAGGTATGTTCGGTGAGACCTCGACGACTCCTTTTTCCCTTCATTTGTTTCAAAATTTGACCTTGTCGTAACTTGTAGGCAAGGTGAAGGAGGCCCAGAAGAAAAAAGACCTTGAGCTGGCTTTGAGAAGATCAAGCTGCTGACGGCGAAGCTAGCCGGTCATAAGCTGAAGAAGAGAACACTAATCTGAAAGCTGCTCTTGGGATTGCCAACAATGAAGTCGGTCGGTGAAAGTACGACAAAACTGCCTGACCGACAAGATCAATCAGTGATGGGAAGAAAAAATGATCTGGAGGCCTTCTGGGTGGACTTGCCAAAAGCTGTTCCTTATGCTCGAAGGTAACCCTTTATACTCGACAATCATTTTCAAGCTGTGATGCCTCCATTCGACCGCTGTCTTGACTCGGCGTTTGTCCTTGCGAGTCATCCGAAACTTTGAAGAAGAGACTAGCCATTTGGAACCAAACCTTGACCCGTCAATTCTCCGATGAATGATGAAGTTGCCATGAATGTCTTCCATTTGGAATCCGTGTTGCGTATGTCGTAGATTATCTTGCAAGGCTGAAGGTCGCCACGTCTACGCATCGACTCGATGCTCCGGCCCGAGGCAACACTCGAGAATGACCTCGAGTCGTGATGGCTCGATGTGCAGCGATCCCGACCGAGTCGCGGAGTGGAAGAAGTCCTCGGCTCGGTGCGGTGCGAGATGTTGCTCTGTATGCGGCCCGAGTCCACTTGCAAAACGAGCGAGAAGACAAGTGGCGACTCTCCGGTGGCCAACACAAGAAGCATGACTTGGTCCTTCATGGAAACCTTCATTGCTGCTGCCACTCGGATCATGAGAGCGGAATCGACCTTGATGAGTTCGTTGCACCTTCCAGCCCTTCACGGAGGGTAAAAACTTCTTTTAAGCCCGACACTTTAAATTTGCCTCGGTATGCCAAGTGGAATTGTAACCGATAAACCTTAACAGGCTTAGTGCCTGAGCACTTTCGGTTCCTTTAGGTATCGACATGAACTTGGATTTGAATATGGTTGCTTTTGGCTGAAATGTCTTTTGCAGGTTCAAAGCAAGGCGCCTCACTATGATCGACTTATTCCTTAGGCGGCTGGGCTGCTGCTAAGCCTCCAGTGAGAGGTTTGCTCTTCACTCGGTAGGGTTTTATATCTTAGGCGAACCTTGGGCTGCAGCTAAGCCCCAGTGAGAGGTTTGCTCTTCACTCGGTAGGATTTATATCTTAGGCGAACCTTGGGCTGCAGCTAAGGCCCAGAGTGAGGTTTGCTCTTCACTCCGTGGGGTTTTTATATCTTAAGCGAGCAGGGGCTGCAGCTAAGCCCCAGTGAGAGGTTTGCTCTTCACTTTCGGTAGGATTTTTTATATCTTAGGCGAGCAGGCTGCAGCTAAGCCCCCAAGTGAGAGGTTTGCTCTTCACTCGATAGGATTTTTATATCTTAGGCGAGCAGGGCTGCAGCTAAGCCTGAGTGAGAGGTTTGCTCTACACTCGGTAGGATTTTCACGTTGTACTTGTGGGGAAGCTCGGAGGAGAGTCACAGTCGACTGCCTCGACCTCGACCTCCTTCTGGCGCACATTGTACTTATGGCGTGCTTCGGAGGAGAGGTCGCGATCGACCTCGCCTCGTCCTCCTTCTGACGTCACGTTGTACTTATAGGCGTGCTTTCGGAGGAGAGGTCGCGATCGACACACCTCGTCCTCCTTGAGCGTCACGTTGTAGGTTTTTATATCTTAGGCGGCTGGGCTGCAGCTAAGCCCCAGTGGAAGTCTGCTTACCACTCGGTGGGATTCTCTATATCTTAGGCGGCTGGGCTGCAGCTAAGCCCCAGTGGAAGTCTGGCTTACCACTCGGTGGGATTTTATATATCTTAGGCGGCTGGGCTACAGCTAAGCCCAGTGGAAGTCGGACACCACTCGGTGGGATTTTATATATCTTAGGCGAGTACTTGGACTGCAGCTAAGCCCCAGTGGTGGAGTCGGCTTACCACTCGGTGGGATTTTACAACAGCAGTAGTGGGACTGCAGCTAAGCCCAGGTGGAAGTCGGCTTACCACTCGGTGAGGATTTATGACTTAGGCGAAGCGGATTCGCGGCTAAGCCTCCGGTGGAGTCGGCTTACCACTCGGTGGGATTTTATATAACCGTAAAGCAGATTCGCGGCTAAGCCTCCAGTGGAAGTCGGCTTACCACTCGGTAGGATTTATAACTTAGGCGAAACAGATTGGCGGCTAAGCCTCGAGTGGAAGTGCGGCACCACTCGGTAGGATTTACAAACTTAAGCGAAAGCGGATTCGGCGGCTAAGCCACCCACTAAGGGAAAATTTTATTGGACAAAAATAAAAAGTGACAAAATTTATGGAGGAATTATGACACTATTATTTTGAAATCCATGAACTCTGAAGTACTTTATTACAACTCATCCGGTGAAAACTTTAAGTATAAAATGGGCGGAGCAGATCCGCGTTCAAGCTCGGGGCTCTTGATATTGTGTTCGGCGTTGTAAGAGCGGTATGCCCGCTGTGGAGAACCTTGGTGACGATGAAGGGTCCTTCCCAAGAAGGGCGAGCTTATGTTGTTTCTGTTGATCCACTCGAAGAACTAGATCTCCTTCTGGAAGGCTCGACCTCTCACATTTACTGGCGTGAAAGCGGCGCAAGTCTTGTTGGTAGATGGTCGACGGATCAAAGCCATCTCCCTTTCTTCCTCTAGAAGGTCATTGCGTCTGGCTTGCTCATCTTACGCCCGTTGTGAGAGGCTCAACTCGAGGAGCATTGTGAAGAAGGTCGCTCGGCGGGACTGCTTCAGCTCCATAGACCAAGAAGAATGGAGTTCTTCGGTCGACCGATTAGGTGTGGTCCGCAATCCCCAAAGCACGAAGGAGTTAAATCGACCCATGCTCGGCCCGCATGCTTGAGATCACGCATCGATCGGGGCTTCAAACCCTTGAGGATTAAGCCATTGGCTCGATTACGCTTGCCCCATTCATTGCGGATGGGCGGTAAACTTATAGTCGACTCGTGTGCCTTGAGAGTTGCGAAATCCTGAATTCTTCGAGTCAAAGTTTGACCCATTATCCGTAATAATCATGCATGCGGGACTCCATATCTGAATGTCAGCTCACGATGAAGGTAACAGCGATAGACATCAAGATTCTTGATTGGTTTAGCCTCAATCCATTTGGCGAACTTGTTGGCGCTACCGATTACATGCGTGCCGCTTCGACCTGTTCTCAAAGGACCGACCATGTCTAACCCCCATCTGCGAAAGGCGGACAGTGGAATGGTCTTGAGCGGCGCAGGCTTGTGTGACATATTGGAGTAGAATGCGGCATCCGCCGCTTGTCCACTATTTCCGCCGCCATCTCATTACGCCCTTGGCGATAAAATCCGGCTCGGTATGCTTTAGCTACGATGGTCGAGAAGGGCGCATAGTGACCCACCAGGTCCCGAGTGGATATCATTGAGAATGATTCGACCTTCTTACGGCGTTATGCATTTTGACCAACTCGATCGCGCTTTCTCTATACAACTGTCCTTTGATTACGGTAAAGGCTTTGGATCGACAGACGATCTGCGAAGCCTCTTCCTCATCCTCTGGGAGCTCTTTTCTCAAGATATCTGCGATATAGGGAATTGTCCGATCGGGGAGTGACCACTAAAATCTCCATGACCAAGTCGACCCCTCTTTGGGACCTCAACCTCGATCGGATCTGTGGCACTCTTAGGCTGTGGAGCTTCTTACGTGAAAGGATCTTCTTTGGTGACGGAGTGTGTATATGCTCCAAGAACACACCACTCGGAATGGCTTCTCTTTTGGAACCTATCTTTGCTAGATCATCTCTGCCTAATTTTTCGATCGGGGGATGTGATGGAGCTCTAACCCCTCAAACTTCTTTTCGGCTTCCTCCTTTGCATTGCGTATCCAGTCATGGTGGGGCTTCTCACGTCCTCCTTCATCACTTGATTGACCACTAAATCTGAGTCGATATAGACCATCGGCTGACGGACGCCAGTGAGATGGCCATGCGCATATCATTATAAGAGGGCCTCATACTCTGCCTCATTGTTGGAGGAATCAAAATGAATCTGGAGTACATATCAGGCTTATCTCCTCTGGGAAAACCAGGACAACCCAACCTTTGGAACCATTCAACATTTTGGATCCATCGAAGAACATGGTCCAATGCTCGAGTGAACTTGATCGGCTGCTGCTTTATTCAATCCACTCGGTGAGAAATCTGCTATTGCACAGGACTTAATGGCTTTCTTTGCCTCAAATTTGATATCAAGGGAAGAAGTTCAATCGCCCATTTAGCCACTCGACGGTTGCATCTCTGTTGTGCGAGAATCTCGACGATAGTGGGCGTCGTTGGCATGTGATGGAATGATCGGAGAAATAATGAGCAACCTTCTTCGTTGGTCATGTATATCCCATACACAAGCTTCGATAATGAGGGTATCTTTGCTTGGATGGAGTCAAGACTTGGACAAATAATACACTAGGCGCTGAACTTTGAAGGCTTTTCCTTCCTCTTCCGCTCGACCGTAAGCCTTGTCTTGACGACTTGTCCTGTGGCTGCGATATAAAGCAAGCAGAGGCTCTTTGCTGATTGGAGCAGCAAGCACGCGGCTGGGTGGAAGCGAGCTTTTAGCTCGGCAAGCGCTGCATCAAGCAGGTCCACTCAAACTTATGCGCCTTCTTCATCGATCGGTAGAGAGGCAATGCCTTTTCACCGAGTCGTGAGATGAATCAACTTAATGCGGCCAAGCATCGATAAGCTCTGGACGCCGTGCACTCGCGCAGGCGTTTCATTGGAGAATAGTGCCGATCTTCTGCGGGTTAGCATCGATCCTCGCTCGAAGCGAGAAAACCGAGTAACTTTCCACGGGAACTCGAATGTGCACTTTGATGGATTGAGCTTGATATCATACCTTACGAGGTTGGCAAATGTTTGGCGAGGTCAGCGAGCAGGTCGGAACCCTTCGTGACTTGTGGCGATATCATCCATATATGCTTCCACATTCCGATTGATTTGGTGGCGGACACCACGAATCATTACGCATAAATGTCCGGCATTCTTGAGGCGAATGGCATGGTGATATAGCGAAGCACCGAATGGAGTGATGAAAGCTGTTTTTATCTCATCGGGTCCATCTGAGCGGATCGATGATACCCGTAATATCGTCTAGAAAAGACAATCTCTCATCCAGCGGTCGAGTCAACAATTTGATCTATCGAGGAGAGGAAAATGATCTTCGGGCAGACCGATTGATGTGCTTGAAATCAATGCACATGCGGGTGACTTGTCCTTCTTGGGAACCATGGCGACATTAGCGAGCCACTCGGGGTGGTATATCTCCGGATAAATCCTGCATATGGTCGAGCCACTTCTTCACCAATAGCCTTTCTCTTCTAGGCGGCGGACGCCGAATGCTCTTTGACCGGTTTATTTGATGGAGTCGACTCGTGGCGATGCTCAGCCGATCCCAGAACACACGGCATGTCGGTGGCTTCCATGCAAAATGTCCAGTTCTCACGGAAGCGGATGGCGCTTCTTCCTATTTGGTCGAGTGTCCGTGGAGATGTGGGTCGGGGCTGCATTGGGGTCGGTCGAGGTGAATGTGAACGAGGCCGTCTCACGGACGGTGAAATCTGAATGCATGGTGAGTTTCTTGGATCTGAGCAAATCACTCGGATCTGCGCTTTGCTTGTACTCTTCAAACTTCGACCATTGTCACGAGAGAAGGCAATCTTTGAGCCCTTACGGCACTCTTCTGCCTTTTCCGATCGCGGTGACGGTGATCACTCCTTTGGGACCTGGCATCTTGAGTTTGAGGTACCGTAACATGGGTGAGTCATAGACCATGCATGGCTGGCCTCCCCAAAATGGCGTGAATGCGCACTCACGAAAATCCACGACCTCAAGCGTCAACTTTCCTTGAAAATGTTTTGAATCACCAAACACCACGTCGAGCTATTTGGCGAGTGACTCAGCTTTCTTCCTGGTATGACTCCATGGAAGCTCATATTCTTGGTGCTCGGTCGGGACATCGAATGCCCATTCCTTCGGTGTGTGCACGCATACAACAAGTTCAGCCCACTACCACCGTCCATCGGCACACTTTCGTCGGTCGAGTGCCTTGACAAGCTGGATCGACCACCAAAGCTTGCCTCGGGGATGGCAATATGAGTCGTGTGATCAGATTGGTCGAATGTGATGGGTGTTTGGGACCATCTCAGATAACTTGGTTTCTTTGGGGCAACCATGTTCACCTCACAGTTAATGACTTTCGATCGACTCTTGCTTTCCACATCTGCGAAGATCATCGAGTGGAGTTGACATGCGGATATCCTCCCTCTTTGTCCTCCTTGTCTTGGCTTTGTCGACTCCTTCTCCTTGTCCTTAGACTGTTTTCCTTGAAGCTGCTGGATCGAGAAGTCGACTTTTGCAAGTGGTATGCTTTGGGTAAATGATATTGCCCTCTTCATCTTTCTTCGTGTGGATGTGACACGGCATATCCATCACGTCGTTCCCTCTTTATCCTTTACTTTCTTAGGATTCGGGATCCTTTTGGCTTCCTTTGAACTTTCCACGGAGTCACGGCGAGCCTCTCCGGAGCTGCAGGTTCAGCCTTCACCACCTTCCATTTGGAGTTTCCTTCTCCGTGACTCGGCTTGTACTTGCCGCTTGGTCGGTCTTCTTCCTCGCCGTTTGGCGTGCCAGTAACAATCTCCATCATCCGACTCAGGGTCATGTCTCGGTTCGACCAAATTTCAAACTCAATTCTCTGTTCTTGCGCGCCATCCTTGAAGCGCGAGGCGCTGATGATCAGACACATTCTCCACAGTATGGTGCAAAGTGATCCATCTCTGAATATACTCTCGAGAGTCTCATTGGTCTTACGCACCGCAGACTTGCAGCTCCGTCAATCCAGCTGGTGGCTTGCAAGTTCCTTGAGCGTTCAGCGAACACTTGGGACAAATCTTCCCAAGTGTAAATGCTGAAGAGGTAACTGATTCAGCCACGCTCTGGCTGAACCTTCCAACATGAGGGGCAAATGCTTCATGGACACCTCGTCATTCCCACCACCAATCTGAACAGCCACTCGGTAGTCTTCAAGCCAAGTTTCGGGCTTAGACTCACCAGTGAACTTGCTGACTCCTGTTGCCAACCTGAAATTGGGGGGATCACTGCGGCTCTGATAGCCCTGCTGAAACACTCTGGACCGGACACATGCACTCGACTGCTCGTGGGCGCATCCCTATCGGGCCCACCCCGATGGGCTCTGTTCCGGTCGACCAAGCCTTGCCGCGATGATGGATCGGTGTCGAAAGCATGGTTCTCTGGGGTCATTGGAGCTCTTCGTCCTACAGCGAGCGGCCTTTGTCATCCTGCTGTCGAGGCGTAAGACCCACCCCTCGGAGGAAGCGGGCACTCGGCGCTGTCATCTCGGTCGTGTCGGTCTCCATCTTGGCGATTATCGCGCCCTTCCATACAGAGGCAATCTCGGGCGTGAGCGGCTGAACCGTATTAGCAGCGATGGATCATTGTGAATTCTGTTCGCGATTGCGACACGGCTGAGTTCTGGTCCCTGCTGCCGGAGCAAATCCACGATCGCATCAAACCTCGCGTACCCAGACTAGGAAGGCTGGATGGACTCACTATACTGGGTTGCGGTTGCTAAATTCTGGATTGGGGTTCGATATACCGAGTCGTGGAAAGAGTTGGCGTCGATTGGCATCGGGAACTTCGTTGCCGCAGCGCTCGTCGAGTGCTGCTGGAAATTCTCGAGCGGCGCGTTCAATAAATTAATGGCGTGCCTCCTCAAAGCGCGAGCCTCGGGTTTCTCCGCGATAGGAGTATCAGAGGCATCCATGTTCCTCGCGAAGCTCCTCCCTCTGCGAGAAGAGTCGAGTGTCTCGAGCTGGTACTCTTCGTGGTCTTATGCGGGTCGCCTCCGCGCCTGCCCGCGCTCGTGGGCAAGCCGGGAGGGCTGCGAGTCCGTTGACCATCAAGATTTCCGCCGCGGATCACTGCTGCTCGCATTCGGATCAGATCTCTCACGGGCGGTCGACAGATCGAGCAGGCGCGTAGAGAGATTCGTCGAGCTCGATTGCGCAACTTGAGGCGGTGGCGTCTGGCGAGCCACGGATGCTTCACCACATCGTTGGAGCCTCGACCGACCAGGCGCTTGCGCTGGTGGCGAACGGAAGGGTGTGCGATAGAAGTCGACCGATCTGAAGTCGATGGTTGGCCAGCAGAACACCGCGGACACATCTTGAAAATCTCGTCGCCATGAGCGGGAGAGTGCATCAACGTCGGTGGAGCCTCCACGGAGCCATCACGAGTCGTCGGCGACAAAAGTGAAAACACCGAGGCGGATCTCGCGCCCTCGACCAAAACTCCAGCGGTCATCATGATGAAAGTACTCGAAGTATCGCCTTCTCCACTAAATCGCTAAAACACCTGCCCGCGGTGGGCGCCAATCTGTCGTGGTTCTAGTCAAGCGCTGAAAGAGGGGGGTGGAATGCGGAGAGGCAGGTCCTAGCTATGGAGAGGTTGTAAACACAAGTGATGTCTGAGTTGAGTCCCTTCTCGAGAGGAAGTAAAAGCCCTCGTCTCGGAGCCAGGGCGGTCGAGTGGATTATGTGTATATGTGTTACGAGGTGCGAACCCTTACGCTTTGTGGAGGGGTGGCTTATATAGTGCGCCAGGACCCTACCATTACGTAATGAAGGGTTTAAAGTACATTAAGTGCAGGGGTGTTCTTGTAGCGCCCACATAAACTTTCTTAACTACCATAAATTCTATTCAATTACAGGCCGTTGCGGTGCAGAGTGCCTCTTGATCTTCTGGTGGTGAGTGAGTCTTCATGGTCAGTCCTTCAAGTCGGTCAGTGGGTTCCTCGTATGTCATTGGAAGGTGATCTCTTCTAAGGGTGTCCTTGGGTAGGGTACTTAGATCAGGTCTATGACCCTACCCTAGGTACATGAATCCATCGGTAGCGGCCTGCCCTAGGCAGCCCTCTCTCTTTCCGTATGGCCCAATAAGGCCCAATACTTCTCCCGGCGAATTCAGTAACTCTCGGTACTCGATAAATACCGAATCACTCGGAACCTTTCCGATCCGAATATAGTCGTCCAATATATCGATATTTACGTCTCGACCATTTTAAGACTCCTAGTCATGTCCCGATCTCATCCGGGACTCGAACTCCTTCGGTACATCAAAACTCATAAACTCATAATAAAACTATCATCGAAACCTTAAGCGTGCGGACCCTACGGGTTCGAGAACTATGTAGACATGACCTAGAACCATTCTCGGTCGATAACCAATAAGCGGAACCTGGATGCCCATATTGGTTCCTACATATTCTCTGAAGATCTTTATCGGTCAAACCGCATAACAACATCGTTGTTCCTTTGTCATCGGTATGTTACTTGCCGAGATTTGATCGTCGGTATCAATACCTAGTTCAATCTCGTTACCAGCAAGTCTATTTACTCATTCGTAATGCATCATCCCATAACCAACTCATTGGTCACATTGCTTGCAAGGCTTATAGTGATGTGCATTCTTGAGAGAACGGAGATACCTCTCCGACAATCGGAGTGACAAAACCTAATCTCAAAATCGCCAACCCAACATGTACCTTTGGAGACACCTGTAGTACTCTTTTATAATCACCCGATTCGTTGTGATGTTTGGTAGCACCAAAGTGTTCCTCCGGTAAATGGGAGTTGCATAATCTCATAGTTAGGGAACATGTATAAGTCATGAAGAAAGCAGTAGCAACATACTAAGCGATCAAGTGCTAGGCTAACGGAATGGGTCATGTCAATCACATCATTCTCCTAATGATGTGATCCGTTAATCAAATGACAACTTATGTCTATGGCTAGGAAACTTAACCATCTTTGATTCAACGAGCTAGTCAAGTAGAGGCATACTAGTGACACTATGTTTGTCTATGTATTCACACATGTATTATGTTTCGGTTAATACAATTCTAGCATAAATAATAAACATTTATCATGAAATAAGGAAATAAATAATAACTTTATTATTGCCTCTAGGGCATATTTCCTTGAGTCTCCCACTTGCACTAGAGTCGATAATCTAGTTCACATCGTCATGTGATTTAACACCAATATTCATATCGTATATGATTAACACCCATAGTCCACATCGTTATGTGACTAACACCCAAAGGGTTTACTAGAGTCAATAATCTAGTTCACATCGCTATGTGATTAACACCCAAGAGTACTAAGGTGTCATCATGTTTTGCTCATGAGAGAAGCTTAGTCAGCGGTGCTGTCATATTGAGCCGTATGTATTTTGCAAATATTCTATGTCTACAATGCTCACGCGGAGCTACTCTAGCTTATTGCTCCCACTTTCAATATGTATCCAGATTGAGACTTAGAGTCATCTGGATTGGTGCCAAAACTTGTATTGTCGTAACCCTTCTGACGAACATTTTATCACCTCCATAATCGAGAAACATATCCTTATTCCACTAAGGATAATTTTGACCAATGTCGATGATCTACTCCTAGATCACTATTGTACCTCCTTGCCAAACTAGGGTAGAGTATACAATAGGTGCAGGTTCTGAGCATAGCATACTTTATAGAACCTATGGTAGAGGCATAGGGAATGACTTTTCATTCTTTCTATTTTACTGCTTTGTGGTCGGGATTTGAGTCTTACTCAATTTCATACCTTTGCAACCACGAGCAAGAACTCTTTCTTTTACTGTTTCATTTTGAACTATTTCAAAATCTTGTCAAAGTATGTACTCATTGAAAATCTTATCAAGCGTCTTGATCTATCTCAATAGATCTTGATGCTCAATATATAAGTAGCTTCTGAAGTCTTTCTTTTAAAGAACTTCTTTCAAACACTCCTTTATGCTTTGAGAATAATTCTACATTATTTCCGATCAACAATATGTCATTCACATATACTTATTAGAAAGGCTGTAGTGCTCCCACTCACTTTCTTGTAAATCTGAGCCTTTCAAAAGTCATGTAAAACCATATGCTTTGATCCACTCATCAAAGCGTATATTCCTACTACGAGATGCTTGCACCAGTCCATTGATGGATTCTTTGGAGCTTGCACACTTTGTTAGCATCTTCAGGATTGACAAAACCTTCTGATTGCATCATATACAACTCTTCTTTAATAAATCCATTAAGGAATGCAGTTTTGACATCCATTTGCCGATTTCATAAAATGTGGTGATTGCTAACAATTCGGACAGACTTAAGCATCAATCTGGTGAAAAATCTCATCGTATTCAACCCCTTGAACTTGTTGAAAACCTTTTGCAAAAGTCGAGCTTAGTGGATAGTAAAACTACTATCGATTACGCATCTTCCTCTTGAAGATCCATTTATTTAACATGGCTTGCTGATCATCGAGCAAGTCAATCAAAATCCATACTTTGTTCTCATACATGGATCCCATCTCAGATTTTATGGCTTCTAGCCATTTTGCGAATCTGGGCTCATCATCACTTCCTCATAGTTAGTAGGTTCGCCATGGTCAAGTAACATGACTTCGAATAGGATTACCGTACCACTCAGTGCGGATCTTACTCTGTAGACCTCGAGGTTTAGTAGAAACTTGATACGAAGTTTCATGATCAATATCATTAGCTTCCTCACTAATTGGTGTAGTTTTCAAGGAACTGGTTCTTGTGATGAACTACTTTCAATAAGGGAGCAGGTACAATTACCTCATCAAGTTCTACTTTCCTCCCACTCACTTCTTTTGAGAGAAACTCCTTCTCTAGAAAGGATCCATTCTTAACAGCGAATGTTTTGCCTTCGGATCTGTGATAGAAGGAGTACCCAACAGTTTCCTTTGGGTATTCTATGAAGCGCGCTTCTCCGATTTGGGTTTGAGCTTATCGGGTTGAAAACCTTTTTCATATAAGCATCGCAACTCCAAAATTTAAAGCGATAACTTAGGTTTACTGCTAAACCATAGTTCATCGATGTCGTCTCAGCGGTTTAGATGGTGCCCTTTTAAGCGTGAATGCAGCTGTCTCTAATAAATAACCCCAAAACAATAGTGGTAAATCAGTAAGAGACATCATAGATCGCACCATATCCAATAAAGTCTTGATTCTGACGTTCGGACACACCATAACATTGTGGTGTTCGGTGGCGTGAGCTGTGAAACTATTCCACATTGCTTTAATTGAAGACCAAACTTCGTAACTCAAATATTTGTCTCGCGATCAGATCATAGAAACTTTATTTTCTTGTTACGATGATTTTTCCACTTCACTCTGAAATTCTTTGAACCTTTCAACTATTTCAGATTTATGTTTCATCAAGTAGATATACCCATATCTCCTCAAATCATCTTGTGAAGGTCGAGAAAATAACGATACTTGCCAAGCATCAACACTTCATTGGATCGCATACATCGGTATGTATTATTTCCAATAAGTCGGTAGCTTGTTCCATTGTTAGGAGAAGCGGAGTTTTAGTCATCTTGCCCAAAAGGCACGATTTGCAAGCATCAAATGATTCATAACCAAGTGATTCCAAAATCCATCTTTATGGAGTTTCTTCATGCGCTTTACACGATATATGACCCAAGCGGCGGTGCCACAAATAAGTTGCACTATCATTATTAACTTTGCATCTTTTGGCATCGATATTATGAATATGTGTATCACTACGATCGAGATCCAACAAACTATGTTCATTGGGTGTATGACCATCAAAGGCTTTATTCATGTAAGCAGAATAACAATTATTCTCGACTTTAAATGAATAACCGTATTGCAATAAACATGATCAAATCATATTCATGCTCAATGCAAGCGCTAAATAACATTTATTTAGGTTTAACACTAATCTCGAAAATATAGGAGTGTGTGATGATAATCATATCAATCTTGGAACTATTTCCAACACTCATCGTTACTTCCCTCAACTAGTCTCTGTTTATTATGTAACTCCTGTTTTGAGTTACTAATCTTAACAACCGAACAAGTATCAAATACTCGGGGCTTACTATAAACACTAGTAAGGCACACATCAATAACATGTATATCAAATATACCCTTGTTCACTTTGCCATCCTTCTTATCCACCAAATATTGAGGCATTTCTGCTTCAGTGACTATTTCCTTTGTAGTGTAAGCACTCAGTTTCAGGCTTTGGTCCAGCTTTGGTCTTCTTCACGGGAGTGACAACTTGTTTGCCATTCTACTTGAAGTTTCCCTTTCTTTCCCTTTGCCCTTTTCTTGAAACTAGTGGTCTTGTCAATCATCAACACTTGATGCTCTTTCTTGATTTCTACCTTCGTTGATTTCAACATCACGAAGAGCTTGGGAATCGTTTTCGTCATCCCTTGCATTATAGTTCATCACGAAGTTCCACTAACTTGGTGATGGTGACTAGAGAACTCTGCCAATCACTATCTTATCTGGAAGATTAACTCCCACTTGATTCAAGCGATTGAAGTACCCAGACAATCTGAGCACATGCTCACTAGTTGAGCGATTCTCCTCCATCTTTTAGCTATAGAACTTGTTGGAGACTTCATATCTCTCAACTCGGGTATTTGCTTGAAATATTAACTTCAATTCCTGGAACATCTCATATGGTCCATGACATTCAAAACATCTTTGAAGTCCCGATTCTAAGCCGTTAAGCATGGTGCACTAAACTATCAAGTAGTCATCATATTGAGCTAGCCAAACGTTCATAACGCGCATCATCTGCTCTATGCAATAGGTCATCACCTAGCGGTGCATTAAGCACATAATTCTTACATGCAGCAATGAGGATAAACCTCGGATCATGGATCCAATCCGCATCATTGCTACTAACATCTTTCAACACAGTTTTCTCTAGGAACATATCAAAATAAACATACAAAAGTAACAACATAAGCTATTGATCTACATCATAATTTGCAAAATACTACAAGGACTAAGTTCATGATAAATTTAAATTCAAGTAATCATATTGCTTAAGAACTCCCACTTAGACAGACATCTCTCTAGTCATCTAAGTGATCACGTGATCCAAATCAACTAAACCATGTCCGATCATCACATGAGATGGAGTAGTTTTCAATGGTGAACATCACTATGTTGATCATATCTACTATATGATTCACGTTCGACCTTTCGATCTCCGTGTTCGAGGCCATATCTGTATATGCTAGGCTCGTCAAGTTTAACTGAGTATTCGCGTGTGCAACTGTTTTGCACCTTGTATTTGAGCGTAGAGCCTATCACACCGATCATCACGTGGTGTCTCGACACGAAGAACTTTCGCAATGGTGCATACTCGGGAGAACACTTCTTGATAGTTAATGAGAGATCATCTTAAAATGCTACCGTCAAACAAAACAGAATGAGAGATGTATAACGAGATAAACATCATATGCACTCAAAATATGTGACATGATATGGCCATCGAAGGTCTTATTCATGTAAGCGAGAATAACAATTATTCTTTAACTTCAAATGAATAACCGTATCGCAATAAATATGATCAAATCATATTCATGCTCAATGCAAGCGCCAAATAACATTTATTTAGGTTTAACACTAATCCCGAAAGTATAGGGAGTGTGCGATGATAATCATATCAACCTTGGAACTATTTCCAACACTCATCGTCACTTCCCTCAACTAGTCTCTGTTTATTATGTAACTCCTGTTTGAGTTACTAATCTTAACAACAAGAACAAGTATCAAATACTCGAGGCTACTATAAACACTAGTAAAGGCGGAACATCAATAATCTGTATATCAAATATACCCTTGTTCACTTTGCCATCCTTCTTTATCCACCAAATATTCAGGGCATTTCCGCTCCCGATGATCATTTCCTGCGATTATAAGCTTTCGGTTTCAGAGCTTTGGTCTAGCTTTGGTCTTCTTCACGGGGGTGACAACTTGTTGCCATTCTACTTGAAGTTTCCTTTCTTTCCTTTGCCCTTTTCTTGAAACTAGTGGTCTTGTCAATCATCAACACTTGATGCTCTTTCTTCATTTCTACCTTCGTCGATTTCAACATCACGAAGAGCTCAAAATCGTTTTGTCATCCCTTGCATACTATAGTTCATCACGAAGTTCTAGTAACTTTAGTGATGGTGACTAGAAAGAATTCATCAATCACTATCTTATCTGGAAGATTAACTCCACTTGATTCAAGCGATTGAAGTACCCAGACAATCTGAGCACATGCTCACTAGTTGAGCGATTCTCCTCCATCTTTTAGCTATAGAACTTGTTGGAGACTTCATATCTCTCAACTCGGTATTTGCTGGAAATATTAACTTCAACTCTGGAACATCTCATATGGTCCATGGCGTTCAAAACGTCTTTGAAGTCGATTCTAAGCCGTTAAGCATGGTGCACTAAACTATCAAGTAGTCATCATATTGAGCTAGCGAGAGGCGTTCATAACGTTTGCATCTGCTCCTGCAATAGGTTTGTCACCTAGCGGTGCATTAAGGACATAATTCTTCTTACGTGCGAGCAATGAGGATAAACCTCGGATCACGGATCCAATCCGCATCATTGCTACTAACATTTTTCAACACAGCTTTCTCTAGGAACATATCAAAATAAGCGTATGAAAGCAACAACGCGAGCTATTGATCTACAACATAATTTGCAAAATACTACGAGGACTAGGTTCATGATAAATTAAAGTTCAACTAATCATATTACTTAAGAACTCCCACTTAGCGAGACATCTATCTAGTCATCTAAGTGATCACGTGATCCAAATCAACTAAACCATGTCCGATCATCACGTGAGATGGAGTAGTTTTCAATGGCGAACATCACTATGTTGATCATATCTACTATATGATTCACGCTCGACCTTCGGTCTCCGTGTTCGAGGCCATATCTGTATATGCTAGGCTGGTCAAGTTTAACCCGAATATTCGCGTGTGCAACTGTTTTTGCACCGTTGTATTTGAACGTAGAGCCTATCACACCCGATCATCATGTGGTGTCTCGACACGAAGAACTTCCATAGCAGTGCATACTCGGAGAACACTTCTTGATTATTAAGTGAGAGATCATCTTAAAATGCTACCGTCGATCAAAGCAAGATAAAGTGCATAAAGGATAAACGTCACATGCAATCAATATAAGTGATATGATATGGCCATCATCATCTTATGCTTGTGATCTCCATCTTGAAGCACCATCGTGATCAGCGACGCGACACCTTGATCTCCATCGTAGCATCGTTGTCGTTCGCCATCTATTGCTTCTCGACTATCGCTACCGTTTAGTGATAAAGTAAAAGCAATTGAAGACGTTGCATTTCATACAATAAGCGACAACCATATGGCTCACATCGATTGCCGATAACCGGTTACAAAACATGATCATCTCATACAATAAAATATAGCATCACGTCTTGACCATATCACATCACAACATGCCTGCAAAAACAAGTTAGGCGTCCTCTACTTTGTTGTTGCAAATTTTACGTGGCTGCTACTGGGCTTAGCAAGAACCGTTCTTACCTCGCATCAAAAACCACAGCGATGGTTCGTCAAGTTGGTGCTGTTTTAACTTATACATAGGACTGAGCGTAGCCAACACTCGATTCAGCTAAAGTGAGAGAAACAGAGACACCCGCCAGCCACCTTTAAGCACGAGTGCTGCATGCAGTGAAACGGTCTCGCGTAGCGTCTGCAGCTTATATCGGTCGGGCGCTTCATCTTACAATACCGCCCGAACAAAAGTATGACATGCATGCGGTAAGCAGTATGACTTATATCGCCCACAACTCACTTGTGTTCTACTCGTGCATATAACATCAGCGCATAAAACCTAGGCTCGGATGCCACTATTGGGGAGCGTAGTAATTTCAAAAATTTCCTCGCACCGCATAAGATCATGGTGATGGCATAGCAATGAGAGGAAGAGTGTTGTCCACGTACCCTCGTGAACCGTAGCGGAAGTGTTAGCTTGCAGCGCGGTTGATGTAGTCGTCGTCTTCACGATCCGACCAATCCAAGCACGAGCGTCACGAACCTCGAGTTCAGCCGCGTTCAGCTTCGATGGCGATCTCCGGCCTCCGATCCAGCAAAGCTCGAGGAGATGAGTTCGTCGGCCTGACTGACGTGGTGGCGATGATGATGTTCTACGGCCGCAGGTCTTCGCCTAAACTTGGCGACGATATGACCGAGGTGGAATATGCACTAGTAGAAAACCACCAATCAGTCCGGTTAATGGGGCCTTTGGTCGGTTCGGGGCGGGACTAATGGAAATCGTTACTAATACCTTAACCCATTAGTCGGTTGGACGAACCGGGACCAATCTATTTCTCCGTGTGCCTGTGCGTAGAGCCCGGTCGAGGCCTTTGGTCGGTTGGTGGCTCAACGGGACCAAAAGCGTCCGCGTATCCGCATTCGATGGCCTGGTTTTTGTTTTTTTTTGAAAGGAGGGGGTTGGGGGTTTTGGGGGGGTTAATTTAGGTGTTTACTGTTAGCTAGCTAATTAATAGAGAAGTGTCCTCTCTTAATTATGTCCGTGCTTGCTTTCGGCTTCGTAGTAAATATACATAAGTGATCGAGAGAACCATTGATCTGAAGTTAAGTCATGCATACCGAGAAGTGATCGATCGACCTCTCCTTCTACAAGAGATTGGTGAACAACAAGTTTCTTGGCTACATACATGTACAATCTATATAAGATCTCTTAATTACAAACCACTAGGATTTGAATTCAAGTTCCACATGGTATTCTCATTTCTTGATGGCGTGATCAAGAAAGAATCCGCCAATTCCTCTTGAATTGCTTTCATGCTGATCAGGTGGTAGGGGGAAAAAGGGCGCCCCTGGCCCCTTTTTTGGGGGGGTTTCCTCCAAATTTCCCCGGGGGTTTTTTTTTTGGGGTTTAAAGGGGCGGCCCAGGGAAGGTTTCCCCAAGGGGGTTTTTTCCTTAAAATTTTTTTCCCCGGGGGGGTTTTCCCCCGGGGGGGGGGGGGAACCCGGGGGGACCGGGGGGAAAAAGGGGGGCCCCCCCCGGGGGGGCTTTAAAGGGGGTTTTTAAAAAAAATTTTTTCTTTCCCCTTTTTTTTCCTTTTTGGGGGGGGGGGAAAACCGGGAATTTTCCCTTTTTGGGGTTTTAGGGTCCGGGGGGGGATCGGAAACCCCCCTCCCCGGGGTTTTTTTCCCCCTAAAAGGGTTTGGGTCCCCCCGGGGGGGTCCCTTTTTTCCCTTGGGGGGCCCCCCGGGGGAATTTTGGGGGGGGGAAATTATTTGGGGCCCCCGGCCCCCGGGGGTTTTTTTAATTTTTTCCCGGGGGGGAAAAAGTGGAACCCCTTAATTTTTTGGGTTTTTTCCCCCCCCCGGGGGGGGGTGGGTTTAAAACCCCTTTGGAATTTAAACCCCGGTGGGGGAAAAAGGGGGTTTGGGCCCTTTTGGGCCCCCGGGGGCCCCCCGGGGGTTTTTAAATTTTAAAACGGGCCCCCGGGGGGCCCCCCGGGGGGAAAAAAAAGGGGGAACCCCGGGGGGGGAAAACCCAGGGAAACGGCCCCTTGGGGAAAAAAAAAAAAAAAAGGGTGGAAAAATTTGGGGTTTTGGGGTTTTTTTAAAAAAAAGGGAATTCTTTTTAAATTTTTTTTAAAAAAAAAAGGGTTCCTCGGGGGGGCCCCCGGGGGAAAACCCGGGGAAAAGGGGGAAAACCCCTTTTTTTTGGGGGGGGTTAAATTTTTTTATTTTTAAAAAAAATTTTTTTTAAAAGGGTTTTAAAAAATTTTGGGGGCAATCCTTTTGGGGGTTTTTGGGCGGGTTTAAAACCCCTTTTCCCCTTTTGGAAAGGTTGGAAGGTTTCCCTTTTCCCCGGGAAAACCCCGGGGCCCCCCGGCGGGTTTTCCGGAAAGGGGCCCCCCCCGGGGGGGCCCCCCCTTTTTTGGGGGCCCGGGGCCCCCATTTTTTTCCCCTTGGGTTTGCCGGGGGGCTTCCCCCCCCTTTTTTTAAAATTGGGGGGCCCCTTGGGGGGTTTTTTCCAAAACCCCAAAAGGAAATTTTTTTCCCCCCGGGGGGGGGGAAATCCCCAAAAACCGGGTTTTAAATCCCCCCTTTTGTTGGGCCCCCCGGGGCCCCAAAAACCCCCCCCCCGGGGGGGGTGGTTTGGGCCGGCCCAATTTTCCCCGGGGGGTTTTTTTCCCCCCCCCCTTTTGGGGGGGGTTTTTTTGGGGTTTCCCTTTCCCCCCGGGGGGTTTAAAATTCCCTTTTCCCCGGGGCCCCAAAGGCTTTTTTTTTTTTTTAAAGGCCTTTGGTTGGGTCCCCCTTTTTTCCCCCAAACCCTTTAAAATCCGAGGTGCTCGGGATTCCCAAGGGCCATTGTGAGCTCGTCCTTCTCCTGTTTGGAAGAGCGTCCCTGTTGCTTGACATCAATATATTGTCGAAGTTTCTTGGTTGGTGTTTGCGCGTTGCTCGATGGATCCAACCTTTGCACTATTCTGAGTTCAAGGTTCCGCCAGCCCGAAGAACCAAGTCCGGCAGCGCTCTGGCGGCGCTTATCGTCTACGGTTCGATCCCTTTTCAGCGGATCATGCTCAGCCTTGGACCATAGGCGGGCTTTGAGGTAGCCACGACCCGTGCGATGGTGAAGCGTCTTCTTCGCAGCATTTTCTTGTTTGTCTCCGACATCTTCTTACTCTTTTCCGATGTCTTGTGGGCCACAAATGCGGGCGATGATCTTTGATCTTCTCATATTTGCCGATGAATTCTGGTGTCTCTTTTTACGGACAAACTGGTTCAGCTCTTTCCTCCACCTCCTCATTAGGCCAGCCATCTTCTTAAGAGCACAAGACTTGATTAATTGCTCTTTAAGCGGCTTCTCCGGATCCTCCTCTGGCGGTAGGGTGAAATTTGCCTTGAGCTCATTCCAAAGATCTTCTTTACGCATATCATTGACATAAGACACCTCGGCGTCTTCATCATTAGCGAGCTTAAACCATTCTTTGGATCTTTGATCGGGATCCTTTCCTAACAAGAACCCCTTGAAGCGGAAATGCCTTCTTTGTCGGATGGGTTCAATCGGTTCGCCGTCGGTAGCGATTTCTATGATCTCAAACTTTTCATCCGAGCTCAACTTTTCTTGGGCCTCGTCTCCGTTGAAGTTGTGCTTTCGATCGGAGGGCTAAAATTATAAGGAAGAAAGGCGACGAGTACTTAATATGTGTACATATACCAAAACAATGGATGCATCAATTAACTTGTCGTACGGGCTTAACTAATATATATATACCTGGCGGACTCGGTTCGGTGACTTCGGCTCGACACGGTCTCCTTAGTCTTGTACCTCCATTGTGTCACGGAGCCATCATGAACATAGTCCTCCTCTTGTACGGCATTAATGAGTGAAGCCATCATAATCATAGCCCTCTTCTTCATCCATCGACCAGCGGTGTCGATGAAAATGGCCTTAACATCATCACTTCCATTTGCGATTATTTCCCCCAACATACATACATTTCTTCATCTAAGAGTGCTCCATAGTTTACGCAAATATTGACAACATGTCAATTATTATTCAACATCGTTTTCTCTCTAGGGTTTGGGTGTCCTCGAGAGTTTTGGTCGGCGAGAGGGCGAGGGGCTGCTGCAGTTGTATCTAGAGGGGGTTAATTATATCGACAACGGCGACATACATATACATATCGGGGAGGGGTATCGGTACCACCCCTCGTGTTTAAGTTTCTTCTTTCTCCTTTCCTTTCTTTCTTCTTCTCCTCTTCTTTTCTTCTTCTCCCTAGAAGGAAAATAATTAAGGAAAAGGAAGAAAAGAGGAAGAAGAAGAAGAAGAAGAAGAAAAAGTAAAGAAAGAAGAAAAAAGAGAAGAAGAAGAAGAAAAAAGGAATAGAGGAGAGAAAGAAAAAATAAATTTTTTTTTTTCTATTTTTCTTCTTCTCCTCTATTCCTTTCTTCTTCTCTCCTCTTCTTTTCTTCTTTTTCCTCTTCTTATTTATTTCTCCTCTTCTTCCTATCCTCTTTTTCTCCTTTCTTCCTCTTCTTATTTTCCTTCCTCTCATTCTTTTTCTTCTTCTTCTTCCTTCTTCCTTCTTCCTCTTTTCTTCCTTTTCCTTATTTTACTTTCTCCTCTACACTAACCTAAAATGCACTAACCTAAAATCGTCGATATCCAACCTAAATATAAAATTAATACATATATGAAAAAAACATATAAACAAAAAATGCTATGAACATTATATTCATACATACATATATAGCCACATCCATTCATCACATATATATATAGCTACCATACATATATACATTATACATATGAAAAAATGCAATGAACAAAAAAAAATACACTTATGAAAAAAATACTATGAACATGTACACATATATATACATACAAAACACATATACACACTTCTTCTCCTCTTTTTTTTTCTTTTCTTCTTCTTCTTCTTCCTTCTTCCTTCTTCCTCTTTTCTTCCTTTTCCTTATTTTACTTTCTCCTCTACACTAACCTAAAAGCACTAACCTAAAATCGATCGATATCTACTAACAACCTAAATATAAAATTAATACATATATGAAAAACATATATAAACAAAAAAATGCTATGAACATTATATTCATACATACATATATAGCCACATCGACCATTCATCACATATATATATAGCTACCACATACATATATACATTATACATATGAAAAAAAATGCAATGAACAAAAAAAATCGAGGCGGGGTGGGGGCGTGGTGGTATGAGGCAGCGTGGCCGCACCTTGCGAGGAGCACAGGCTTGTACCGGTGGCCTGAGGCTGGGGCAGTGGCGTCTGTGATGACTGTGATGGCTGTGATGAGATGTGGGCGAGGGCAGGGGCCTTGAGGCAGCGCTATGCTCACAGTGGCCCGGCGGCAATGGCCAATGCTTGTCAGCGTCGGTGGCGGGCAGCAACAAGGTGGAAGTAGGGCGTCGGCGGCGGCGAGAAGGCGAGGCGTCAGGGAGAAGTGGGCGTTGGCGGGAAGCGCCAAGTGCTGCTTATATAGCACATCCTTTAGTCGGTTGGTGGCACCAACGGGACTAATCTGCTAGTCGGTTGGTGCCACCAAGCGGGACCAAACCTCTCTTCGGCAGCCCAAAGGCGGGGAGCTCTGACCTATGGTCGGTTGGTGGCTGGCAGCCGGGACTAAGCTGCTAGTCGGTTGGTTCCTGCAACGGGACCAAACCTGTTGCCAGCGTCGGGGCCAAGTTTAGTCCCACCTCGCTAGTTGAGAGGGGGCCTTGGTGGTTTATAAGCCCCTTGCGCTCCCTCTTGAACTCACTGAGCTAGGCTTACGGGCCTGTTGCTCCTTCGTTGCTGTTGGACCTTACAGGCCTTTGGGCACTGAATCTGGCCGAAATAGGGATACCGATCGTATTCGGGCCGTGGCGGCCGATGGGTAGCATTTTTTTCTTGCTTTATTTAATTTATTTTGTTTCTACTTACAAAATACTTATTGTTGTTTTTGTTTTGTTTTCTGCATTATTTATTTTCTTTTGTTTTTTGCTCTATTTTTAAATCTTTTTGCTTCTAGTTTTAGGAAAATTATAAACTTTCTGTTAGTGCCATTACTAATTTTCAAATTTGAAAACACTTTTTTTGTTTTCTTTCTTGCTTTATTTAATTTATTTTGTTTCTACTTACAACAAAATATTTATTGTTATTTTTTGTTTTGTTTTCTGCATTATTTATTTTCTTTTGTTTTTGCTCTAAAATTTAAATCTTTTTGCTTCTAGTTTTAGGAAAATTATAAACTTTCTGTTAGTGCCATTACTAATTTTCAAATTTGAAAACACTTTTTTTTGTTTTCTTTCTTGCTTTATTTAATTTATTTTGTTTCTACTTACAACAAAATACTTATTGTTGCTATTTTTAATTATTACGAGGCGAACCATAAGACATTTCAAATGAACTCTGAAAAAGTTGAAAGTTGGCATGGTATATCATAAATTGACCCCCACATAGCATGTGCATGTACAAAACGAAAAATGGTATCATACTCATCGGTTACAATATAATGGTATCATAAGCGAACAATAGTTGCGGGAGAAAGTCTTCACTTTTTCTTCGCTTGTGTCATTGCTTATTACGCGTAACCATGGATAATCTTCATCGTTTATCGGGATCTTTGGGGTCAGCCTTGACTTTAAAGGGAGAATTTCATGAAACTTTTCATAATCTTGAGACATATCATCTTGTCCTCCACTCCCACGATGTCCCTTTTTCTGAAAGAACTATGTGGCGCTTTGGCTCATCGTATGATGTATTTGCTTCCTTATCTTTTCTCTTTCTCGGTCTCTTGGACATGTCCTTCACATAGATAACCTATGCCACATCATTGGCTAGGGCGAGCAGTTCGTCGGTGTACCCAAGATTTTTCAGATCCTTTGTTGTCATTCCGTCTTGTGGGTCTACATGTACCCGCCTCTGACAGTTGACCCATTTGCACTTAAACAAAGGGACCTTAAAATCATGTCCGTAGTCAAGTTCCCATATGTCCACTATGTAACCATAATATGTGTCTTTTCCTCTCGGTTGTTGCATCAAAGCGGACACGCTGTTTTGGTTAGTGCTCTTTTGATCTTGGTCGATACGTCTAAAATGTATTCCCATTTATCTCGTATCCTTTCCAAATCAATACGGTCAAAGATGGTCCCACTGGATAACAAGTACTGCTCCTCACAAGCAGTCTTTGTCACCTCGTCGTGCTTCCAACCAAGCTGCTGAAAGTCTGATGTGTTCACATGTAATCCGATCGTCGCCTTTGCTCAAGGTGTTTGAAGCCATGGCTGTTCTTGTGTTCATCGACATCAAGGGTCACCAAGGTAGAGTTACGTAGAAGCGTGTAGTGGGCTTGAGACCAGAATATCCGTCCTGCATATTATTGAGTCCTTTCCAAGTGTGCCTTTTCGATCAGTCTCCCCTCATACGCGATTTAGGGAGACCTATCTTCTTAAGGCAGGAATGAAGTCGACACAAAACCGATGACATCCTCGTTTGATGGCCCATGGAGATGCTTCCTACGGCCTAAGCGCGATTACGGACATATTTCTTTAGGACTCCATGAACCTCTCAAAGGGTACATATTGTGTAGAAATCTGGGGCCCAGAATGACAATCTCGTCAACTAGATGAACAAGAGCGTCGTCATGATATTGAAGAAGGATGGTGGGAACACCAGCTCGAAAGCCCGACAAGACATTGCACCACATCACTCCTTAGCCTTGGTATGGTTTACGGATCGATCACCTTACGAGATATTGCATTGAGGAATGCACATAGCTTCACAATGGCTAATCGGACGTTTTCGGTAGAAGCCCCTCAATCTGACGGAGCGATTGCGTCATAATCACGTGGCGATCATGAGACTTTAGGTTACGAAACTTTTCTCTGCCATATTTATTATTCCTTTTATATTGACGAAGCGGTCGGGACCTTCATACTAAGCAGGCATTCAAAGAAGATTTCCTTCTCTTCTTTGGTAAAACATAAATGGCGGGACCTTCATCTTGCTTTGGAGGCATGCCGTCTTTTTCGTTACAAGCGTTGCGGTCCTCTCGTGCCTCGGCTGTATCTTTTGTCTTCCCATACCGCCCAAGAAGCCCTAGCAGAGTTCCGCAAAGGTTCTTCGTCGCGTGCATCACGTCGATCGGCGGACCTCTAGGTCTTTCGATGAGGTAGGTCCCAAAATATAGATTTCTTCTTCCACATGGGTGCGTGTCCCTCGGCGTCTTTCGGAACAGCTAGTCCGCGGGACCCTTTCCAAAGATTACGTGTAAATCATTGACCATAGCAAATGCGTGATCACGATGCGCATGGCGGGCTTCTTCGGTGATCTGCCTGCGCCTTTGAAATGCTCGCCTTTCTTTCGACATTGATGGTTGGTCGGAAGAAATCGGCGATAGCCCATGTACACATTCTTCACGCAGCTTGCGGTATATACTATCGGTGTCAAGTAAGCGGTGCGTGCATCGTGGTATCCTTGTTTATGCGTCACGAAAGGTTCTTTGAGGCGGGCCAATCGTTGATGGTCACGAACAACAACGCCTTTATGTCACACGTAGCTAGTTCATGCATTAGAGTGTTGCATCATGTCTATTTTTCTCCATGAAACTTGAAATGGGATTGCGAACTCCGGCCCCTCTGAAACAACTAGGGTTTACTAAAAATATTTTCGATGAACTGAAATGCCCTTCTAAAATGTCCATCATTTTTGTTTTGGTCGAAGCTTTGCCAAAGTGATGCACATTTTCCTAGGTCATCCTAAGGTCATTGAATTAAATCATAGCTATTTGAATTTGGGCATTTTAAATTTATAAAATATTTCAAATGTCCAAATATCTCAAACTAAAATGTTTCATGTTGGCAATATTCAACAATGGACCAGGAGTAGTTTGGTGAATTTTAGAACCTTTACGGTATTTTAAATAACTCAACAAAGTTGCGGAAAATAGAAAAAAGAAAAAGCGAAGCGAGAGAAACTAACTTTGGCGCCTCGGCCTTGGCAGCCCACAGCGCTGGCCCAGCCCAGCCACCGCGCCCGGTGGCTGCTACCCGGCAGGCGAGGCGGCGAGGTGCTTTCGGCAGCGAAACACGCATGGGTGCCACGCACCTGCTCGCCGTCTCGCCGCTTCCCTCGCCTTGCCACGTCGAGGATCGACCCTCGCTCTCTCCGCCCCCAGGCGCCCCGTTTCTCTCCAGCTCGCCTCCCCGCTCCGCCACGCCATAGCAGCGCTACGTCGCCGCACCACCGTCGTCGCCCGCGCCCTCCGTCGACCCCGCGCGCCGTGTCCGAAGCTCCGCCGCCGTCCGCTGCCGAGCTAGCGAGCCCGGCGCTTCGCGTGCCCAACCGCCGCCTTCGCTTCGCCGAGCGCCACCGCGAAGATCCCCGCCGTCACCGCCGCTGCAGCTCGTCCCCGACCACGCCGTCTGCACCGTCGCGTCGCTGTGAGCTTAGCTACCTCCCGACCCTCTCTCTCTCGCTTCCGTGCACCACAGTTGCCGAAGCTCCGTCTCGCCGTCGCGGAACTAAATCGCCGGCGTGCTCCGGCCACCTCTCGGCTTTTCCACCGTGTCCAGCGTTCACCATATCGCGTTGGAGCTAACCAACACTTCCGCACCTCACCGCACCTCCACCTCGAGTTCACTCTCACCCGAGCTCGGTGGCGCCAAACTTCGCCGCGGCGTAACTCCGACCACCAGGCCCAACCACCACCACCAATAGATCGGCTCGTCCTCGGCTTCACTCCGGTGGTCGCGCGCCCGTTTGGTGGCAGCATAAAAACCACTTCGCCGCGCGTCATCGCCGTGGCTAAGCCGATGGGTTTGACCCGGTTTGACAGCGGGTGGACCATGATGACCCCACGGGTCTATGACATGTGGGCCCGATACGCTAATTAATCTAGTATTAGTTTAATTAAATTCTAATTAAACTAACCCCACCGACCTGCAGGACCCACTGGTCAGTTTGACCTGACCAGCCCGTTGACCCCAGCGTCATCATGGCGATCTTGTATAATATTTAAATTCTTTGGAATTATTTTTACGGAAATTCGAGAAATTGTTTCAAACTTCAAAATTCATAGAAAATAATCTGTAGCTCCAAATGAAACAAATTATATATGAAAAATGATCAGAAAAATCCAATCTATCCATCTGTACTGGTTTCATGCATGTTTGAAGCTAACCTGCTGTTTTACACAGAACAAGATATAACACTTTAAATGATCATATATGAGTTTGGAAATTGCATCTTTGGTTCAAAATGCTCCAAACCCATCGATCTTAGTTGCATTAGCCAAAGCACTCATTTTGCCATGCCTCATTGCATGCATCATATTGTTGCATATTGTTTGGTAATGCTTGTGTATCGGTGTTCTCTGCGGCGAGTTACGCCCTGAGAATCTAGTGATAACCCGACGAAGAGCAATACCGTCTGCAGCGACCGGTCGAACAAGCAACCAACCATTTGATCATATCGATAAAATCCATGTTCTTGCTCCTGCTCTCGTTCTTGCATTAAGACAACAGCGATTCAAGCTGCTGTGTCTTTGCGGTAGTTGAACCCATTTCCTCTGCATGACTGTCATTGCCACGATAACTAGATGAAACCCACTAGCATGTGTAGGAGTTGATTGAGCCATGTGATTGTGTTGTTCCTACCTTGCTATACCTGCTATGCTTAGAGTCGTGTCGAGTCGGTTCATCGGGTGATGACTAGAGTGAAATGATCGAGTCGATGCGAGTAAGGTGTTGAATCTGATTTGGTAAAGGTATCGATGAAAGGCCATGTAGGAGTACATGGTGGGTTGTTTCATTGAGGCCGTCCTTAAACCTTGAGATCGTATGTGTGATTTAAGATTCAGCTACTACCATGCATTGGGCCCGAAACCAATGGACCCTCTCGACTTCTTATTCACCTAGTCTTGGTCCGGGAGTTGCAAGTAGTTTACGGTGTTTGTAGCCTCTGGAGGCCGTGGACAGCGTGACCATAGGGGTGGGCTGTGATCACGGTAGATGCGTGGCGGGTGTCTGGGATGCCGTTTGGTATCCGGGAACCTGTTCACATCGTTTGGGGCTGTGGCGAGACTTGGCGGAACTCCTCATAGATGGAACCCAAATAGGCGATAAACTGGACTAGAGACTTAGGTGTCTAGGTAGGTCGTGGCCGACACCACGTTGGGCTTCGCTTGAAGGTTGCAGTACATGTCGTGTATGCGGCGATAAGTGGTGAGCGTGTATGAAGAAGTACACCCTGCGGGGTTAACATCATCTATTGAATAGCGCGTCATGATAAGGACTACTTGGTTGCCTATACGGTTCATAGACAAGTAAATGGATACTACTAAAAGTCTCAAGATAAGCGTGAGTGCGAGGATGGCTCCTCCGTAGGAAGGCGGGGTTGGATCCTCGGTGGTGTATTGAAATGATGGGTAGTGGACTCGAGTCATAAAAACTAATTCAAGTTGGTGTCTCGTGGGATAAGCTTAGCCATGAGTCAAAAGCTGGCTTGCTGCAATAACCCCACCAACCCTTCTTGATAATGTGCATGTATGTAGGGTCGATGTAAGTCTTCTTTGAGTACCTTTGTACTCATGTTGCTTTAATTTACATTTTTGAGAAGATGCCTCAAACCCCTCAAGCGGGTTCTTCGTGAAGCGTTGACATCGGCAGAGTAGACTAAGGCCCAGTGGTGATCTGTGCAAGAGAAGGACCATGTAGTATAAGCGGGGCTTACCCAAGCCTCTTTTATTTTACTAGTTATGCGTACTCGGACAAGACACTTCATTGTTGGCTTGTATGCTTGTATGACTTGTATGTGGGTCGTGTGACCCGTACTTGTGTGTATGTTATGAATGGCTCTCGAGCCGTTAAATAAAATACTTGTGCCGTAGAGTCATGTTGTGATGCCTTGTTGTATTTGCACATATCGGGCATATTGTGTGTATGATTGAAATGCTTGGTATGTGTGGGATCGACTATCTAGTTGTTTATCTTTAGTAGCCTCTCTTACGGAAATGTCTCCTAGTGTCTCCTTTGAGCCATGGTAGCTTGCTCTTGCTCCGGAACATAGGCTGGCGGCATGTGTCCTTCTTCGTTCTGTATACATCCCTTGGAAATGTCACGCATTAGTGCAGAGTCTGTTAGCCGCTACAGCCGGAACTTACTTCTGTTGACCGACACGTTCGATCTTTGGGTCATGGATGCTGTCACTGTAAGTCATGCCACTTTGGGTTCACGACTAGTCATGTCGGCCGGGCTCCTTTTCATATGGATGCTAGCGACACTATCATATCGTGTGCCAAAAGCATAAGCGGTCCGGGCCAAGGTGGCGACACCGTTGGGATACCGTCGTGAGGCGCAAAGTGATATGATGTATTCTGAGCTAGATCGATGTGACATTGAGTCGGGGTCTGACAGCGTTAGCATCGAGCGGACTGCTGTGGGTTCTCTAAGCCAAAGCTGAGTCGATGTTGAGTCTAGAAATGCTTTAGTTATATGTAGGGAATTGTTTGTGGGATGATGCGTAAGGCTCTTTTTACTCCTTTATCTCATAATATTCGATCTGAGTCGAGACCATTCTTCCATCGGGGTTAAGGATTAGGATCTCTTCTCTCTATTAGGTTCACGTGTTACTACTCGGTAGTACCTTATAAGTTTGATGGTTACAAGCCTGGTTCGGTTTTACTATCTGTTATGTTACCATTTGGACCCGAATCTTGATATGAAATTGTTGAGTGGTTATGCAATTCCTTGTGAAATGTCTCAAACCCTTTTGAGCATTCTGATCGTTATCTTGTCCAAATTCGCTAGAAATACTAATGCCTTTGCATTGTGGTTATGCTTCGAGATATTTTTCGTGATCAAAATCAAGTGGTTAAATGCGACCGGATGCATTAGGGTGACGGTCATACAACCATGCTAGTTGGGTTATGATCGAGCGGGATACCGTTGGTACCCGAATACCGATTGAAGAAGCGATGTCGAGATTTTAACAAAAGTCGATTATCTTTGCCTTTGTCGGGTGTTTCCCTCTTATCTGGTTCCACGAGGCCCTTCACAGCTCCTATGGGCTTGGTGTTACTATTGATATGGCGGTTCAAGATGCTGCATATTCTATGATGACCATTATCTGAGCAGGACTGGGCTGCTCCATAACACCGACTTCGGTATATGCGAGTTCACTTCTGGGCGTTTGGTTATCTTGAGCCATCTATCTGATTCGGTCGGAGGACTCCCTAACCCGTACTACCGCCGAGCTGCTCGAGGACAAGGACGAGAAGAGTCGGGCCTTGAGATGGAGCTCTTCAATGCCCGTCTTGATCCTTTGAGCTACCTTGACTCGTTTGCACCATTTGTTCAAGCTGGTTATATGGATATGAGAGATTTGTATCTGTCGGGGCTGATCTGCCGGACATGATGGGTGGCGTGATGTGGGGCATCACCCCACCTCGTGGTCCTCGCTTGCCACCGTTCGTAGGTCAAGACCTCACCCTTGCCCTTACGGTCCACGGGCTCCTCGGGACCGCTTTGTTTCCAGACGATCACGTTGAACTCCCGAGTTCGGAGGAGACTTCTATGAGAACTACTACGGAGGCGTCACGAGTTAGTAGTAGTCCCACTAGTATTATGATTGTATTTCCACCGTCTGCGTGACTCGTGGAATATGACTTAGTGTGTACTAATCCGGAGGTGTAACAAAAATAATGTATAGGAGCTTGGTGTGCCTCCGATGGGATGTAATCTTCCTTTCACCGTAGTAGTACTTTGTTTGGTCTTGTACTAAACCTTGTATGGTGTGTATGGCGATGGAATAAAAAGCGGTTTACTGTATCTACCATGTCATACGGATGATCATCTCGCATTCGAGTTATCCATTACATTCTACACTTCTATGTGGAATCTTGCCATCTGGACTAAATCCTTGTCTTATCTTCCCTAGGATGGTTAACACGCAACAACCCTGCTCCTGGAAGCAGGCGAAAGCGATGGAGTTGGAGAAGCAAACCTGCCTCACCCTCCTTCTCGGCGAAGTTATGCTAGAGGCGAAGAAACAAGCAGGAGACCAACCGTTTCTTTGGGCGTATCGAGCAGAACACAGCCCATCATCAGAAACAACTTGGTGTCGCTCGGTGACTTCATCAAGTTACACCCTCCTACCTTCCACCACTCGGTCGAGCCTCTCGGCGCCGATGGTAACCGCGGCATTACTCACAAGCTGCGTTACGCTTTGATAGCTGAGGCGGACAAGGTCACCTTTGCGCATATCATCTCGAAGGCCCGCTTGATCTACGGTGGGAGAACTATATAGCTATCGCCCGATTGGCCATGTCACTACTTAGGCAGAATTCAGCGAGGCTTTCCGTGAACATCACATTCGGAGGTCTCATGGATAAATAGCGTGAGGAGTTCTGCAGTTTCACCCAAGGTCGTCTCTCGTGGGCGCCTATAGTAGAGAGTTCGGTAATCTACTTACGCTATACAGCGAAGAGGTCTCCGCGGCGCAAAAAGCAGGCAAGGTTCCGCAAGGACTTAGCCACGAACCGCCGAGATCTCCGTGCGCATGGTGCACCTCTTTCGAAGCTTCGTTAACAAAGCCATCAGTCTTTGAAACTGGTCGGACTGATTTGAAACAACACGCATAAGCATGGCGTGACATGGGTTCCTCATCCGGTCTTTGGACCACGAAGCGCCGTGTGTGGGTGCCTATCTTGCCTGCCCCAGATTCACACGAGGCCATCCTTCGGCGCCTCGCCCGATCAGCAGTATGCACCAGCTAGGCCCTATGGTGGACCAACCAACAACGCTCCTCTGCGCCAGCCCGTGGCGTGCTTCAAATGTGGTGAATCAGGCCACTACATGCGCGATTGTCCTCAGACCAACCCCAACCAGCCTGCAAAAGCTGTTGGCGCGGCAAGCCAGCGGAAAGGTGTTCTATGCCAAGCCGGCCACCTTTGCTCGTGGCCATGTTAATTGTGTCTCGGTGAAGAGGCCCAAGAGGATCCCAGCGTCGTGCTCGATGCGCTTCTTGTTAATTGCCATCCGGCATCCGTTCTTTTGATCTTTGGAGCATCTCATTCATTCATATCCGAAAACTATGCTCGTTTACATAACCTTGCATACGTGACATGCCTTCCACCATGGAAATTTCTACCCCGGTTCTAGATGGCAAACCTCTAGAGTAAGCCATGGAAATGAAATTCAGGTCGACAGACTTGTTTTCCTTACATCGTTGATAGCTCTCAAATCTTGGATATAAATATCATCTTGGGTATGGGTGGATGTCGGCCCATCATGCCAAGATTGATTGTTTCTCTAGGGCTGTTCAACTTCGCACCCCTCGGGAAAGATAGTCAATGTCTTGACCCGAATATCCAGCGCCAACTATATTCTCTTAATGCCAGCCCATTGCGGACCTCGAAGGCGTTCGGTAGTCCGTGACTTTCCGGATGTCTTTCGAAAAATTGCCGGTGTTCCACAGCGAGAGATGTTGAATTCGTGATAGATCTCATTCGAGGAACTGTCCCAATTTCTAGAAGACCCTATAAGATGGCACCCTAGAACTAGCGAACTTAGAAACAACTCGATGAGGCCTTGCAAAGGGTTTCATCCGTCCTAGTTCATCTCCTTGGGCTTGCCCGTCCTCTTCGTCAAGAAGAAGGATGATGCGGACGGATGGTTGTAGATTATCGACCCGTCAACTTGGTCACAATTAAGAACAAGTATCCGCTCCCGGGATCAGCGATCGTATGATCAGCTCGCGGGATCCTCGGTCTTCTCTAAGATGGATTTGAGGTTAGGCTACCATCAAATCAAAATTGAAGCAGGGACATTCCTAAAGCGGCTTTTGTTACTCGTTATGGTGTCTGAGTACACCGTCATGTCCGCCGGTCTAACCAACGCATGACCACCTTCTCGGTTAATGAACTCAATCTTCATGGAATATTTGGATAAATTAAGTAGTGGTTTACCTCGATGACATACTCATCTATTCCAAGAGCGAGGAAGAACATGCCGAACATCTAAGGCTAGTGTTGATGAAACTTGAGAGCATCGCCTTTATGCCAAGTTTTCTAAATGCAATTTTGGCTGCGAGTGACCTATCTAGGACATGTAATTTCTGGTAAAGGTATTCTGTAAACCCGAAGCGAGTTCAAGCCGTCATAATTGGACTCCACAGAATCGGTCAAGCAAGTTCGGAGTTTCCTTGGCTTAGCGAGCTATTATGCCGCTTAACCGTCGAGAACTTCTCCAAAGTTGCTAAACCTCTAACTGAACTCCTCAAGAAAGATAAAAAGTTGAGTGGACTCCACAATGTGAGCACGGTTTCGAGGAATTGAAAAGGCGTTTAACTACGCTCCCGTCTTTGGTACCACAGACTTCTCTAAGGACTTTGTTATCTATTGCGGCGCCTCGCGACAAGGACTAGGCTGTATTCTCATGCAAGATCGACACGTAATTGCTTATGGTTCACGGCAATTACACCCACATGAGAAAACTATCCTACTCATGATCTAGAGCTTGCGGTTGTAGTCTATGCACTCAAAACTGGCGACATTACCTTCTTGGTAATCGTTGCGAAATCTACCGATCACCAAAGTCTGAAGTATATATTCACCCAACCAGATTTGAATCTCGGGCAAAGGCGTTGGGTTGAGTTGATCTCAGATTTCGACTTAGGGATAACTTATACCCAGGAAAAGCCAGCGTCATGGCTGATGCACTAAGTCGTAAATCTTATTGCAACAACCTGATGTTGCAACAAAGTCAACCACTTCTCCACGAGGAATTTGGAGCTCAACCTTCACATTGTTTCTCGGGGTTCCTTTCCACCTTGGTGGCGAAACCTTCTCTTCGGATCAGATCATCAAAGCCCAAAAGGTAGATCAGGAATTTCCGCATCAAAAGAAACATCAAGAAAGGAGTTGCGGATTGTTTCTCCATTGATGATCAAGGAGTCGTATACTTCGGAACCCGCCTAGTGGTTCCTAAGGTGCGAAACCTGCGGCGATTAATCCTTAAGGAAGCTCATGAATCTCCTCTCACCATTCATCCGGTGGCACCAAAATGTATCGGGACCTCGCGGAGGTTACGGTGGACTAGGATGAAGAGACATTGCTCAATATGATGCTAAGCTGCGGCGTGCGTAAATGCGTGTAAGCGAGCATCAGCGGCCTCTTGGCACCCTTCAACCCTTAGCTATTCTGAATGGAAATGGGATAAAATCGGTATGGATTTCATCCTTTGGTTTCCCAGGACCAAAGGGAATAATGCTATCTTTATAGTTATCGACCGCCTTTCCAAAGTGGCCCATTTCTTACATGTTGGCGAGTATAACCGCTAGTCAGCTAGCAGATTTGTACATCTCTCGAATAGTATCTCTTCATGGTGTTCCATTGAAATAAACTTCGGATCGAGAAGTCTCTTCACCTCTCGATTTTGGGAAAGTTTCCAAAGCGCTATAGGAACCCATCTTTCCTTTATACTGCTTTTCACCCTCAATCAAGTGGTCAAGTAGAGCGTGTCAACCAAATTCTAGAAGACATGCTTGAGCTTACATTATCTCATTGGAATGGATTGGGAGAAATGCCTTCCATTTGCGAGTTTGCTTATAACAACAGCTATCAATCTAGCTTGGGCAAAGCACCTTTTGAAGTTCTCTATGGGCGAAGGTGTGAACACCTCTTAGCGGTGAAACCGGGGAAAGACAATTCTTTGGCGGATATGATTCGAGGAAGCGGAAGAACAAGTTCGCATCGTTAAGTGAAAAGTTGAAAACAGCCCAATCTCGTCAAAAGAGTCAATATGACCCGAAAACATAAGGCTATGACTTACGAGGTTGGCGAGAAGGCTTACCTTGAGTTACCCTTTGAAAGGAACCCATAACCCGGTATCAAAGGCAAATTGGCTCCTCGCTACATTGGACCCTTCGCATTCTTGCCAAGCGAGGGAAGTTGCCTACCAATTGGAACTACCTCCGCATCTCTCAAAGTCCATGGCGTCTTCCCGTCTCCCAACTCGAGCGTTGCTTCTCGGATCCTATCCGTGGAGTGGACCACAAGCAGCTTGATCTTCAAGATAATCTCACGTATCGAGAATACCCGTTCGTATCCTCGATCAAGCTGAGCGTACCACTTTCGGCGGCATAATATCAAGTTTCTCAAGGTTCAATGGTCCCACCATTACGAGAAGGAAGCTACATGGGAAAGGGAGGATCGTCTTCGACTTGAGTACCCGCCCTCTTTCGGAGGAACCTAAATCTCGGGGCGAGATTCTTTTGAGTGGGGTGAGTTGTCACACCTAGCTAGTTCATGCATTAGAGTGTTGCATCATGTCTATTTTTCTCCATGAAACTTGAAATGGGATTGCGAACTCCCGGCCCCTCTGAAACAACTAGGGTTTACTAAAAATATTTTCGATGAACACAGAAATGCCCTTCTAAAATGTCCATCATTTTTGTTTTGGTCGAAGCTTTGCCAAAAGTGATGCACATTTTCCTAGGTCATCCTAAGGTCATTGAATTAAATCATAGCTATTTGAATTTGGGCATTTTAAATTTATAAAATATTTCAAATGTCCAAATATCTCAAACTAAAATGTTTCATGTTGGCAATATTCCAACAATGGACCAGGAGTAGTTTGGTGAATTTTAGAACCTTTACGGTATTTTAAATAACTCAACAAAGTTGCAGGAAAATAGAAAAGAAAAAGCGAAGCGAGAAACTAACTGGCGCCTCGGCCTTGGCCAGCCCACAGCGGCCCATGACACCGCGCCCGTGGCTGCTTACCCGGCGAGCGGCGGCGAGGTGCTCGGCAGCGGCACGCGCATGGGTGCCCGCACCTGCTCGCCGTCTCGCCGCTTCCTCGCCTTGCCACGTCGGGGATCGACCCTCGCTCTCTCGCTTTTGAGCGCCCCGTTCTCTCGGCTCGCCTCCTTCGCTCCGCCACGCCATGGCCGGCCTACCGTCGCCGCACCACCGTCGTAGCCGCGCCCTCCGTCGACCCACGCCCGCGCCACCGTGTCCGAAGCTCCGCCGCCGTCCGCTACCGAGCTAGCGAGCCCGGCCTTCGCGTGCCAAAGCCGCCGCACAAGCTTCGCCGGCGCCACGCCGGAGATCCCCCGCCGTCACCGCCGCTGCGGCTTCGTCCCCGACCACGCCGTCGCACCGTCGCGTCGGCTGTGAGCTTAGCTACCTCCCGACCCTCTCTCTCGCTTCCGTGCACCACAGCGCGCACGAAGCTCCGTGCACTACGCCGTCGCGGACCTAAATCGCCGGCGTGCTCCGGCCACCTCCGGCTTTTCCACCGTGTCCAGCGCGTTCACCATATCGCGTTGGAGCTAACCGCACTTCCGCACCTCACGCACACTCCACCTCGAGTTCACTCTCACCCGAGCTCGGTGGCGCCAAACTTCGCCCGGCGTAACTCCGACCACCAGAGCCCAACCACCACCACCAATAGATGCGGCTCGTCCTCGGCTTCACTCCGGTGGTCGCCGCGCCCGTTTGGTGGCGAAGCAAAAACCACTTCGCCGCGCGCGTCGCGCTGCTGACTAGCGCCGATGGGTTTGACCCGGTTTGACCGCGGGTGGACCCATGATGACCCCACGGGTCTATGACATGTGGGCCCGCCACGCTAATTAATCTAGTATTAGTTTTAATTAAATTCTAATTAAACTAACCCCCACCGACAGCGGGACCCTTGGTCAGTTTGACCTGACCAGCCCGTTGACCCAGCGTCATCATGGCCTTGATCTTGTATAATATTTAAATTCTTGGAATTATTTTTACGGAAATTCGAGAAATTGTTTCAAACTTCAAAATTCATAGAAAATAATCTGTAGCTCCAAATGAAACAAATTATATATGAAAATGATCAGAAAAATCCAATCTATCCATCTGTACTGGTTTCATGCATGTTTACAGAAGCTAACCTGCTGTTTACACAGAACAAGATATAACACTTTAAATGATCATATATGAGTTTGGAAATTGCATCTTTGGTTCAAAATGCTCCAAACCCATCGATCTTAGTTGCATTAGCCCAAAGCACTCATTTGCCATGCCTCATTGCATGCATCATATTATTGCATATTGTTTGGTAATGCTTGTGTATCGGTGTTCTCTGCGGCGAGTTACGCCTGAGAATCCGTGATAACCTGACGAAGAGCAATACCCGTCTGCGACCGGTCGAACAAGCAACCAACCATTTGATCATATCGATAAAATCCCATGTTCTTGCTCCTGCTCTCGTTTCTGCATTAAGACAACGCGATTCAAGCTGCTTTGTCTTTGCGGTAGTTGAACCCATTTCCTCTGCATGACTGTCATTGCCACGATAACTAGATGAAACCCACTAGCATGTGTAGGAGTTGATTGAGCCATGTGATTGTGTTGTTCCTACCTTGCTATACCTGCTATGCTTAGAGTCGTGTCAGTGCGGTTCATCGGGGTGATGACTAGAGTGAAATGATCGAGTCGATGCGAGTAAGGTGTTGAATCGATTTGGTAAAGGTATCGATGAAAGGCCATGTAGGAGTACATGGTGGGTTGTTTCATTGAGGCCGTCCTTAAGCCTTGAGATCTGTATGTGTGATTTAAGATTCAGCTACTACCATGCATTGGGCGAAACCAATGGACCCTCTCGACTTCTTATTCACCCTAGTCTTGGTCCGGGGAGTTGCAAGTAGTTTACGGTGTTTGTAGCCTCTTTGGAGGCCGTGGACAGCGACTGACCATAGGGGTGGGCTGTGATCACGGTAGATGCGTGGCGGGTGTCGGATGCCGTTTGGTATCCGGGAACCTGTTCACATCGTTTGGGGCTGTGGCGAGACTTGGCGGAACTCCTCATAGATGGAACCCAAATAGGCGATAAACTGGACTAGAGACTTAGGTGTCTAGGTAGGTCGTGGCCGACACCACGTTGGGCTTCGCTTGAAGGTTGCAGTACATGTCGTGTATGCGGCGATAAGTGGTGAGCGTGTATGAAGAAGTACACCCTGCGGGGTTAACATCATCTATTGAATAGCGCGTCATGATAAGGACTACTTAGTTGCCTATCGGTTCATAGACAAGTAAATGGATACTACTAAAAGTCTCAAGATAAGCGTGAGTGCGAGGATGGCTCCTCCGTAGGAAGGCGGGGTTGGATCCTCGGTGGTGTATTGAAATGATGGGTAGTGGACTCGAGTGCATAAAAACTAATTCAAGTTGGTGTCTCGTGGGATAAGCTTAGCCATGAGTCAAAGCTGGCTTGCTGCAATAACCCCACCAACCCTTCTTGATAATGTGCATGTATGTAGGGTCGATGTAAGTCTTCTTGAGTACCTTTGTACTCATGTTGCTTTAATTTACATTTTTAGAAGATGCCTCAAACCCCTCAAGCGGGTTCTTCGTGAGCGTTGACATCGGCGAGTAGACTAAGGCCGGTGGTGATCTGTGCAAAGAAGGACCATGTAGTATAGCGGGGCTTACCCAAGCCTCTTTTATTTTACTAGTTATGCGTACTCGGACAAGACACTTCATTGTTGGCTTGTATGCTTGTATGACTTGTATGTGGGTCGTGTGACCCGTGCTTGTGTGTATGTTATGAATGGCTCTCGAGCCGTTAAATAAAATACTTGTGCCGTAGAGTCATGTTGTGATGCCTTGTTGTATTTGCACATATCGAGGCATATTGTGTGTATGATTGAAATGCTTGGTATGTGTGGGATCGACTATCTAGTTGTTTATCTTTAGTAGCCTCTCTTACGGAAATGTCTCCTAGTGTCTCCTTTGAGCCATGGTAGCTTACTCTTTGCTCGGAACACTTAGGCTGGCGGCATGTGTCCTTCTTCGTTCTGTATGCATCCCTTGGAAATGTCACGCATTAGTCTGGAGTCTGTTAGCCCTTCTGGCGGAACTTACTTGCTGTTGACCGACACGTTCGATCTTTGGGTCATGGATGCTGTCCTGTAAGTGCATGCCACTTTGGGTTCCACGACTAGTCATGTCGGCCGGG
>JAHHZJ010000081.1:0-47416 GCA_021437245.1 Aegilops speltoides
CAAATACCAATTGAACCAATGCGCAACTAACAAACCGGAAAACACCGGCCCAATCCCAAAGGCACAACCGTGTGTGCCTCCGGACAGCAGAGTCACACCGATGAGGCCGCCACGGCGGCGGCGAACCGCCTAGTGCCATCAAAAGCGGCAATCACGGGACTCCGCCGCGGTGGAAACACCGACGCATCGCCAAATCGCTGAAACTCTATGAATCTCGGCGAAGCATCGAGCGAGGGAGGAAAGGGAAAATGCGAGAAAGGATTACGAGAGTTGGGCGAGCATTACATTCAATCTGCGCGCTCGGTGAAGCCGCTCCGGTCCGGCGAGCACCACCGGCGACGCGAACACCGTCGACTCTTCCACCTCCCGTCGCCTTCTCCCTCGTTGTCTCCTCAATGGTTTGAAATGCAAAGTGGGTTGTGCGAGTAAGCTGCGGGGTGAGTAAATGGAACCGTGAGGGGAGGGGTGAAGTCGTGGCGTGTTTGGCGTCAACCACGGTCGGGCGTGGCGTCTTGGCGCATAGCAGTTCCACCTGCGCCCCAGTGGCAACCGACGACCGCGGGAGGGCAACCAACGTCTGGCAAACTGTCTCACACACCACACACGCGCCTTGTCCTCGTGGCGCGCGAAAATTGACCAGATTGTGCCAAGATTCATGCATAAAGTACTCGGCGGTGATGGATCCGTGTGGTCGAGATGGTGAGCAGCCCTGCGTGTGGGCATTAACATTCCGTAAAACTAAGCATGTTAGGAAGGCTCTCACGCCATCAACAATCTTGGTCGTTAGATCGCGTCTGAATCATTTTGGCGTCCGATGGACCTCTTCCTCCAGCGTGGGCTGCTACTCCGAAACAAAATTCGAGGCCTCTCGTTTGATCCCAAATGGACGATCGTGATGTACGCGCCGCACTGAGCTCCTCCTGACCTCTTGACCTAGGGTGAAACCTAAGCGTCGCCGCTCTGCCGCGCCCAGAGAGAGAGAGAGAGGTGGTGGTGATGGCAGCGGTGGTGGGCAAACGAGTTCTGCGAAACAAGCGGCGGTGGTTGCGTGTCGTGCCGGGCAGGATTCCATCCGTAAGCACACTGCTATTGCCGGCGATGACGGCTCAACCGAGGTCCTCTTGATGGATCCCAGCGCCCGAGTCTTCGTCGCGCTGGTGGCGGTAAGGCGGCCGTCGGCCGCCATGGTAGGGAAGTATCTCTTCGTTTCTTTGGCAACCTCAACCTGGTTGCCTCCTTCTCCATCTTTCTTTTTCATCGAGGATTAATTTCTATGTTTCTTGGTGGGACGATGAGGTTGTCAAATCCTAGCACTCACCACAGCCGCAGGCGACTACTGCATCACCTTGTTGTTCATTGTTATGGGCGTGATGCGATGAGCTTCTCCTAGCGGCTTAGAGGTGAAGCCATGGGAGGAAGGAGAATGCATTGTCATATGCTCGATCTTGACATCTTGTATTGACAGTTTGACACAGTGTTGGGCGACAGTGGGAAGCCTACTGGAATCCCAAACTTTTGAGGTTCGATCCCGTCTACTTCTTTAACATTGTTCAAATGATACACACTATGGTTAGTATTTCATTTCCTAGGAATAAGGTCTGGAATATTTTCTGCAAAAACTATGCGCATTATAAATATATGGATGGTGACTCTTTGATTAGTGGCCCGTCTTGTTGATCACCCGACAAAATGGCGTAGGCATTCTGCAACCATGGTGCGCCGCTTTGGGTTTGCTCGAGCAAACTCTCTTCGATTAACTTTTTATGTCTCATGTTTCTTTTATATATTAGGACTTTGGTTTCCTTGGCGGTGTCCATGTCATGTGTTTGATGCAATGCACAAGAGGAATCACAGAGCTCAACGGTCTTTATTTTCTATGTACGAGGAGCCGAGGGTACATCATGGACTCACTACTGACATATGCCATTAACCTCCATAGTCCATAGCATGGCGATGTTCATATCAATTTACCATACAAGTTATATTACTGGTAAAAGTGTGTTGGCTCAAGAGCCATCGAGTTATTCACTTCTTAGTATTTGGACCATTGAATTAAGGAATATATGAGGCGTTTGAATTAAGAAATGGAGGATCGATTACCTTGCAAAAGGCACTCTCAAGATTAGTTTCACCAACAGTCTTTTTGTTGGAGTGAAGGTATATATCCAAAGATGCTTTAAAGCTTAGTTCATTAAACATCTTTTTATTCAGAATGAAGGTCTACTACTGATTATAATAACTTCGCTCCTTGGTTATGCATTCCAATTTAATATAGTATAGTTCGGATGAAAAATGTTATAGTAAGACAATGTCATTACTTCATCCAAGGTTAAGGCAGCAACTTAGTAATGAAAAGTCTTATGAATTATCACATATTTCTTAGGACTATTTGTGGATTGTTTTTAATTAACAACCATCATATATGTGTGTTCTTGTGGATTGTTGTCATCTGTTGCGAGGTTGTGAACAATGTAATTATCATTATTGATTACCACTTATTGAAATGGGTGATGACTTCTCAGTAAAAGCTTAAATTTTCTTTCTTTGGAAGCAACAAGCTACCATAAGTTTTATTCCATTATGTGAGATGATAAAGCACACTTCATAAACCTATGTGGGGATAATAAATAGTAGAACGCTACACAATTAGACAAAATATTCGGCAAAAAAGTCATCGGCCTCATATAATGTTTTGCACGACAAATCTAGAGTACATTGAAATGAGAAATTCGATTGTTCCTTCTTTTATGTTGGCGGCTTAAAGTGCCTTATTTTCCTTATAACTCATTTTGTATCGACCCAAACAACACTAATTTCTCATGAAATCATTGATCACTAATCTGTTATTATCGGTTATAAGTTGTTCTCCTCTTGCCTATGGCTTTGTAGCACCATACAATTCAATTGCTTTACCATCGATAGCCCCAAAAGCAGAAAACAAGCGTAGCCATACTCTTTGTTAGTGAAAGTTATGATGGATCTCTCATGCTAATTGGTAGTGCAATTTGTCTTTGTGTGTGATTAGATAGAAAGGAAAATGTACAACCACCAACATTCATTGTTAGAAGTCTATAAATCCGTGACAAATAATTGCATCCGGTCACTATTATCTACCACTAAAAATATAGCTTTTATTTTTACCATATTTACCACATTCTTTGCTGACTTGATTCAAAATCTTGCAATGGTGCACTTTGCATTAACATATAATAAATATCTTGGTTTTTGTATTTTCCATTACTCCATTAAACTTATTAGTTTGAATTTCTTCGTTCTATGAATTCTACTTCTACCATTGCCGATTCATGCACCCCCGGACTCCTTCACTACGAGTGACCAACACTATGGTAAATAACATAAGTTGACAAGCTCCAAGTAGACAATCCTGATTATATAGTTGTCATGGGGAGAACTCTCCTTCCAATTTATAAAAAGCCCATTGTCCATTCTGCTTTTTATGAAACATAAGTAGTTGCTACTTGCTCGTGTAAAATAGACCGTTAATTTGTAGTATGGTTCAGTCTACAAAAAACATTTTAGCATGCAGGTTACTTTGCTAAGAAAATTAGCCCATCATTTTAAATCAAATTCCTAGAGCAAAAGATTGAGCCCTTGGTGACTATTAGTTTAAATTTGAGAATGTATATGCATCTAGATGGATGCAAGTTTTTTGAATCATGTAACTCTCTGTTCAACTATATCTGCTAACTATGATATAGTTTTTTTAATCTCCATTGACATACTCTATCGATGAGTTTTCAGTGCGATGTTTGTGCCACGGATAAAAAAATAGCTTTGATTGTAATGCCCACTTCTTTGTGCTCCCCGCGTTGGTAGTTTTGTTTCACTACAGCACTGATAATTATTATAGCAATTATTTTTACTGATTATATGATAGCACATGTACAGTGTGAGGCCTGAATCTGTTTGGTGATGGGAGATGCTCCATGAAGTTTTGCCTTTGGTACTTGCACCTTCTACTATGTAACATTCTTCAATAGATATTGGTTTACATTCATTTTCTTCCGAGTGAGTGTAATTCTCCTTTGCATAGCTTTGTATCATCTGCTATCCATTTATTGCACATTTGATGAATTAAGTTTGCTCATATTAGCACACTAAAGTTGTTGTTTTATGTTATTAATGACAATCTTTGTGCGTGGAACTTACAAATGAAGGGCTGGGCTTTCGGATGAGAAAACATTATATAACACTTTTACCTTACAATGTTATTATTTGTGGTGGGCGTGTCAAAAAAGTGAGAATTTAATTCTCCTGAATTTGTGGAGTTGTTTGTAATGATCAATGTCATTTTCAGTTGAATATTGTTTGTAGTTTATATGTATAGATTCAATGAAATTGGAGACACCATATTGTGATTGTGATCACGGTAGAGTTATTACTTGCTTGCACTTGGTAGTGATCATGCTTCCAGAAATTTATATAAGCTCCTATCCTTTGATTTAGAAAGGGATGGGCGTGACAACAGCATGTAATGATCTAGTACAAATTGTGTGGCGGCGCTCTGTGGCGCTTGGTGGTGTTGGGGCTTCCGGTGTGGCGCCGCCAAGCTGCTTGGCGGCGTTAGTTAGCTCTAGGTGGGCGCAAGCTGCGGGGTTGGGGCAATGATAGTGGCCCTATTTGGATACTCCAACACAGTTAGAGTTAGAGTTATTTCTAACCCACTCTAACCCAAATAAGCACCTCTCCACGGGATAGTTGGGCTAGATGGAACTAACCCATTCTAACCCTCCTGTTTGGATACTTTGGGGTTATTTAAGCCCCAACTAACCCAAACTAGCTCTAACCCCATGATCCAAATAGGGCGGTGTCGGTGAAGGCGTGCTCGGTTTTGCTTGTGGACAACGACAACAGTACATGTGGGTGTGGTATCCTTGTTGAATGTGTCGTGTTGCGGTGCTCATCTTGATCCTCCTCGATGCTCGAAGAAACTTGAGATCCGAGTTTTTCGGATCGGTGATGGCCTCGTCTTAGATCCCGAGTTGTTCGCGCGAGTGGTAGATATCGTTGTATGTTTGTTCTTCTCTCCTTCTATAAAGCTAAGGTGCGCAATTTGCGGACCCTCAAAAAAATCAGCCGATGGCGGCGCTTTCGACATCGTGTTCCCTCATGAGTGCCGTCTTAGGCGTGCCTTTGCTAGGGGACCAATGGCTTGAGGTGGTTACATGCGGTGGTTCGCGTGGGCAATGTCGGCGGAGAGGTGGTACTCGCCTATGTGATCTTCGCTCGACCATGTCCTGGTGTGGGTCTTACTTCTCATCCGAAGTCGGGTTAGCGAGGTGTGTTCCTCACTGGACCACCTCGTTCCCGTACGACATTTTCCCCTTTTGTGGAGTGTTGTTGTGTAGCGACCAGACGGCTAACGTTCAAAGCCCTTTGTGCCCGTCGGGGTGTCTCTGCTAGGTGATGCCCTTCAACTACGACGATGGCACAAAGGTCCTATGGCGTTGTCTCGGCTCGTGTGACCTTTCAAATGCACCCACGACGTAGGTGGTGTCGCGGCGTTGTGCGATGTCGGATCTTGGCGCTTTTCGGTTGCGTCGATGGTGCAGTGTCATGGTTTCGGTCTTGGTTGGCCAATGCAGTTCAATTACTCCACGGTGCTCTGCTGTTGTGTTTTCCCTCTATTTCTCCATGTTCAATGGTTTTGGTCTCGGCTGGCCGCCGCAGTTCAATTACTCCAATGCAATTCAATCTCTTCTCCCTCTGCCTTCATGTGTTTCTGATTCACTTGAACCCTATCTTGCAAAAGGATGCAAAGCGCAAAATGAATACAATTCAGGTGAAAAGAATTCCTTCTCCCCCAGGTGAAAATTCAAACAAAAAATATGGGAAAGGCAAAATTCTAGCTTTTGAATCTCGCTTAATTAAAGAAGCTAGAAAGGCAGGTTTTCTTCCATCCGTCATTTCTAGGTGTGCATCATCTACTAAAATCAATGGTGGTTATCATAGATAGATTGGATCATTCATAACTAGAGCAATAACCGATGCTTCTACAACAATATAACACAAATAACCGATGCTGCGACAACTACTATAGCTATATATGGTGGCCCCACCTCATAGGCGGAGGAGCAAAAGAGAATTCCATCCAAGTAGCCAAGTAGGGCTTGCGTCCGATTAGCTAGTTGGTGGATAGATAAACATTACTCTTTTTCTTCCATTATTTATGCGTTTGTCTCTTAATATGTATCCATTTTAAACAGTAGATTTTTTCCCTTGTTTAGTTCCAAAGGTGAAAATGAGAAAAGTTTCGGCAACACCATGATTATGTATCAGAGATATCACGGTTAATTTTTTTTACAGCTTATTGCTAGGCCTATATCAAGAAGTGGCAAGAACTGGATATTTTAGAGAGTAAGATTATTTTGATCGTAGCAGATATATTTGGGTATTGTTATTCCTATAGAACAACTTTCTTGTTCCTTTTTCTAGAAAGAAATATAAAGCGTTCGTGCTTAGGTACTCTGATGATAGGGTTTCATTTTCACAGCCAACTGACACCTGAACCGAACGTGGTAATAATTACCAGGCGTGCCACCCCCCCAACATCTTGCAGGTTCAGCGCAATTTCGCGAGCGCCCTCTTGGAGCGGCGCTACGACGACAACGCCGCCGCGGAGTGGAGGGCGACGAGGACGCGTACGCGCCGCCCTTGACGGCGATCAGGGCGTCGTGCGTGCCCCTCTCGACGATCGCGCCGTCCTTCACCACTGCGATCACGTCGGCGCCCCGGACCGTGGACAGGCGGTGCGCCACCACCACCGTCGTCCGGCTCGCCGCCACCCGGTCCAGCGCGTCCTGCACCGCCCGCTCCGACTCCGCGTCCAGCGCGCTCGTCGCCTCGTCCAGCAGCAGGATCCTGGGGTCCTTGGCCACCGCCCGCGCGATCGCCACCCGCTGCTTCTGCCCTCCCGACAGCTGCGCGCCGCGCTCCCCGACCACCGTGTCGTACCCCTGCAAAAAAATTCCAGGTAAGATCGACCAATCCACGACGAGAAATCACGAATATGAAATGCAGCAGCTACATCGACATGTGGATGAAAGAATAAAAATCCTCACCTGCTGGAGGGAGCTGATGAACTTGTGGGCGTTCGCCAGTTGCGCGGCGGATACGATGTCCGATTCCGTGGCCTCCCCTTCCTTCCCGTAGGCAATGTTTGCCCGGATCGTATCGTTGAAGAGGGCTGGCTCTTGGCTCACCAGCCCCATCTGCTGCCTCAGCCACCTCACCTGGAACTTCTGGATGTCCACCCCGTCCAGAAGTATGTGGCCCGCGTCGGGGTCGTAGAATCTCTGCAGCAGCGCTTATCGCCGTCGATTTGCCGCTGCCGCTCTCCCCGACAGCGACGGTCTGAGAGACAAGGTTCACGGTGCAGATAGTTAGTTAGGTTCAGTTTGGCAAACTTGCACATTGTTAGCTGATTGGTTAAATCTGGGTTGTTGGGTTGAGGCTGGTACCTTTCCTGACTGGATTGTCAAGCATAGGTCTTGAAGATCTGGATGTCAGGGCGGGTCGGGTATCTGAACCTCACGTGCGAAACTCGATATCGCCCTTAGTGGTTCTACATTCACCCGGCGTCATCACTTGGGTCAATCATCGATTTACGGTCCACGATGGCGAATATAGAAGATACAGCTGATCTTGCTCTGGAGGAATCTGAGGTGAGGTGCTAGTGTGCGATACCCGATTGCCGCCATTGTGAGAGCGAGAAACACCTGAAATTTAACAAGCCCAAGGTACAATAATCTTTAGTAACTCTGAAGTAACAATTAACCAGACACGGCATTTTTAACTGTTGTTAAAATACTGGCCACCTTATGGTTTGAATTTATGTGGCAATGTATGATTGATCAGTGTGTATTGAAATGTAAGTGCATACTTATGACTGAATGCTGAAATATGTAAAGATCTCATAATGAACATACGACATACCCTGAAAACTTTGGGAAATGTTGTCTTCTTATCCTCAACAAGCCGAGCACCAGCATAGAAGCTTGCTGCGTAGACTCCAAACAGCAAAAAGAAGGAAACTCCAAAACCAATACCACTTATTATTCCTGTCCTGATTCCTGTTTGTAGCGGTCCTTCGCACTTTTTGTTGTACAAATCCATCACCTTCTCTTCAGCTGAGAATGAGGCCACTGTCCTTATGCTACTTACTGCATCATTTGCCACTTGACTTGCCTCCTCATACATCATCTACAATCATAGTTGAGAATCAGTGACCCAACAGGACAGAAGTATTTATAACTATCTAATTCTGATCAACATAAAGATTGCACAATAGATTGAGAAAATAAATAAATCCGCATTTTTATGATTTCTGGTATATACCTTTGCATCTGCACTGAATCCCTGGATAAATTTCATCTGGATCCATCCATTCAGGCCGATGAGTGGTATCAACGCCAAAATGATAAGAGATAGCTCCCAGTTTGATCTGAAAGCGATTACCAGGCCAGCAACTAATGTTGCGAGTTCTGCACAACCAGTTGAAGTGTATCACCCACGAGCCCCCTAACTTTTGCTGCGTCTGGCGATAGCCTTGACCCAATTGAGCCACTTGAGTTATGTGGGTCATCAAACCATCCAATCTCCATATTGACCACCTTTTCAAAAGTCATTAGTCTGATTCTTCTGATGAGCTTGCACCCAGCCACCGAGAAAAAGTATGAGCCGACAGGGAGCGACACGAAGTACACTGCACCAAATATCAAGAACATGGATGACCAAAACGCAGCATCCTTCTTTAGCATTTGTGGGGGCTCATAGAATGCTTTGATCACATTCGACAAAAGTATTGCAAAGATCGGGAATATCACTCCGCTGATAGCAGAAGCAACAGAACCAAGTATAAGCACTGGGACCTCTGGTTTGTTAAGGGATGCCAGGCGACTGAGGGGCACTTCCTGTTGTATTGCATCAGTTATGTTCTTGAGCAGCCAACCTGAACATCAATTTCATGAGGTATGCGAATGGCACTGAGAATGAGTGATGGCTACTGTTGTCCCGAGATGACCTTTGGCTAGTTGACTGATTTACCAATGATTGTTTGCCTAACCAAATCCCAGTATCACTCTTCCTACCTGACTTGTTCTGATTGCTTGCACCCTCAGAAGCACGACTTGTTTCCTGTAGGCGTATCAGTTGGCTGTAAGCTCCTTCTGGGTCCCTCAAAAGGTCATGGTGTGGACCTGGTGATTGTCAAATGTTTCAGCTACTGAGCATTTGCTGACATATAATATGTGTAAGAGGTACTATATGATTATTTTGAATCACAAACACCAATGTTTCAGAATATACCTTTTTCAACTATTGATCCTCGGCAGATGACAGCAATTGTATCAGCATTCCTTACAGTGGTCAAGCGGTGTGCAACTATGACAGTGGTCCGATTTGTCATGACCCTATCAAGAGCCTCCTGCACAATCCTTTCAGATTCAGTGTCCAAAGCGCTTGTCGCCGTCCAATAGCAGGATTCTTGGATCTTTGAGAATCGCTCTGGCAATGGCAATTCTTTGCTTTTGTCCACCAGATAGTTGTGTTCCATGTTCACCAACCAAGTAGAAACCCTAAGGAATGTCACAAACAGCAGATATTAAATATATGAAACATAATAGTTTAAACATTTTTCTATTTACAACTAATTACCAGTAATGCAAATTCAAAGTTTGTCGGTCTTCTAACCTGGGGTAATTTATCAATGAATTTGGAGGCGTTAGCAAGCTCAGCCGCAGCTCTGATTTCCTGATCTGTTGCATTGTCCTTACCATAAGCTATGTTATCTCTTATGCTAGCAGCAAACAGGGCCGGCTCCTGGCTCACTAAGCCAATTTTACTTCTGATCCACTTTAACTGCAACTCCTTGATATTCACTCCATCTATTAGAACTTCTCCGAGCTGAGGATCGTAAAATCGTTCGATCAAGCTGATAACTGTTGATTTTCCACTCCCACTCTGGCCAACCAATGCAACGGTTTTGGCACTCTGTATGGCAAGGGAGAAACCTCTGAATATTTGCTCATTCGGCCTTGTTGGGTAAGAGAAGTGAACATCTCTGAACTCGATATCCCCCTGAATGTCATCTAGCATCCTACCCTCTGTGCTGTATGCATCGATTTCGGGCTCCCTGTTGATTGTTTCAAACATCTTGTATGCTGCGGCCTGTCCTCCTGCGAATGCTTTCATGCTTGGTGATGCCTGTCCTAGAGCTCTGATAAACAAAACAGAAAAGTCTCAGCTTCTCAAAGTAATGGGTTTCAGTTTAACAAAAAGTAGATATATGAGCAGGGAAAATTGGTCGGTGATACAAAAATATAGTAGTCGTAGACGATTCAGTAATACTTACTGAATTTTATCTAACGAGTAATTCTTTTCATGGGGAAGCGGATGAAGTCAAAGAATAGTTGGTCTTCCATAAAACAATGAAAGAGTTGGTGGGAACATGATTGCAAAAATGCATAAAAATTTATCAAATGTTTGTGTCGTGCTACGCTGACTGGCTATGATTGGTGTGAAGTTAAGACAGCAATGACTTGGATATGGACTTGGTTAGCTGCTGCCAACTAAATAAGACCCTACACGCATAGTTGGGTTAGCAGTTTGCACACGAACCCAATGTTGCGTATCACTGTCGAACACTTGCCAAAATCAGCACAAAATCCAAAAATAGATGGCTAAGATTGCCCTATCAGGCCCCCCTACATGAAACAGCAACCTTTTGAAGGTTGTTAAACATTCCTTCTCTTTCATGATAGTTAAGACAGCAATGACTTTGATATGCGCTTGGTTAGCTGCTGCCAACTAAATAAGACCCTACACGCATAGTTGGGTTAGCAGTTTGCGCACGAAAGCCAACATTGTTTATCACTGTCAAACACTTGCCAAAATCAGCACGAAATCCAAAATGGATGGCTAAGATTGCCTTATCAGGTCTAAATGAAACGGCAACCGTTGAAGGTTGCTAAACCTAAATATTCCTTCTCTTTCCTGATAAGAGTAAGTGTCAATCATGAAGCTGAGATTGCTGCAACTGAATTGCTGATGGGGAAGACACGGAGATTGATCAGGAAGGCACGGAGATTGCAAACTTACAGCGAGCCGGTAAGCACCGCGAAGATGACATTCATGACCTGGGCGCCGGTGTATCCCTTCTCTAGGATCAACTTAGCTCCATACCATACCCCCAGGGAGTAGCCGCAGAACAGGAGCATCATGACGGTGCCCATGCCGATGGCCGCGACTAGGCCTTCCCGGACACCGGAACTGTAAGCGCACTTAAGCGACTTGTTGTACTTCTCCACCGCTTTCTTCTCCCCGGTGAAAGATGCAACCTGTGGTGATTTGTGTTTCACATTCTTGTCATTGTTGCAAAGAAGAAAAAATCGCAATGCTCTGAATTGTAGTGTGGAACCTTACTGTTCTGATGGAGCCGACGGTCTGCTCGACGACGACTGCGGCTTCGGCGTAGGCGGCCTGCCCCAGCGACGCCATCCTGGCGACAACATTTGACATGACCGCGCCCGAGAGGACGAGCGGCGGGATGGTTGCCACCATGACTAGGGTGAGGAGCCAGCCCTGCGCGAAGGCCACGGCAAAACCTCAAAGAACGTCACCATCAGCTGGATGAACTTGCCGACCTTTTCCCCCATGGCGTCCTGGATGAGCACTGTGTCCCCGGACATCCGCCCGACGACCTCGCCGGTGCTGGTGTACATGTCGAAGAAGGCGATCTCCTGCCGGAGAATGGTCCTGAGGTACATGTTCCGTATCCGCGCCGCCTGCCGCTCGCCGGTGATCATCCAGCAGGTCACCTCTGAGTTCACAGGATGTCCGACAGAGAAATTAAACTTTGATGGGCTGCATGGCAGCAGCTGGAAGCTAAGTGGTGAGAGAGTGGCGGGAGGCACTTACGGGCGAAGGAGGCGACGGCGGAGGCGATGGCGAGGTAGACGAACTCGAGGAGACCTGGGAGACGCGGGCCAGGACGTCGCCGCTGCCGCCGGCCGCGCCGCCGAAGGCGTCGACGAGGCCGCCAAAGAGGACGGTCATGAGCGGCAGCGCGGCGCCGTTGGCCACCGCGCCGACCGCGCCGACCAGCATCAGCGCCGCGTCGGCGCCGTCCGCGAACGCGAACAGCCTGTGGAACGGCACGCTCCCGCCGCCGCCGCCCGGGCCCGTTCGCCGCTTCCCTCCTCCCCGCGCCCCGTCGGCCGGCTGCCCGGCGCCGTCGACATTGAACGCCCTGCTCGACTCCGACATGCTTCAGCTCAAGATTCGCGGCAGCAGCAAAGAACAGCGTGCCTCCGGCGCACGACCATCTACCAGACCACCACGCGTCCCAGCAGATCAGATCAGAGCCCCCCGCCGCCCGATCTCTCCCTCCTCGCCCACCATTGGCCCTCCTCCCCTCCCTCAGGCCGGCATCAATCAGTGCGCAGATCAGGAGTGGAGCAGGAGGAACGGGTCACAGGAGCGGCAAAAGGAGGAGCAGCGCGTCGAAAGGAACAAGAAGCTCAGGTCCAAAAGCACCGCCATATGGCAGCTTTCCCCATGGCTGCCTGCCGACAGGGGTCACACACACACCAGCCAGCCAGCCGCACTAGCACCACCACCGAAGCGAAAGGATTCGCAGCTCAGCTCAGCTGAAATGAATAATGGCGGCGATGCAGCTCAGCTCAGCTCGGCAGGCAGATGCGCAAGTTGCGACGAATTTACTACTACTATTGTAGTGGCGCCGGCGCCTGTGGTGGAGACTGGAGTGGACTGCACCCAGGACTGGTGAGCGCATTACTACTGCGGGACGAGTAGATGAGGATATCATTTTTTTTTTCTCCTGCGAAGTAGGCTGAGGTTATCAATGCGTGGCAAATCAGAAAGGCGCAGCATACCAAGAGATAGGCATGTACCACAGGGGTACGTACAAGAGCAGTAGTGGCGAGTGGTTGCGGTTGCGTGCCACGAGGTGACCAATTCAACATTTTGTTATGCTACCGAGACGTTCCGCGTCACTGTCTGTCTGGGCTGCAGCATGTGGTGATGGGTTGAGACTTGAGAGCGCTGCTTTGATTTTGTTATGTGGAGAATCCCTTGCTTCTGGGTCAAGCACTAGTAGACCACTGTCCCGTCCGGCTGCCCCCATTTTCCACGCTAGTCAAAGCGGTACGTGCTCGCCCTGCTTTCGCAATTAGGTGGTGCGTCATTTGATTCGCAGGTCTCTCTCTCTCTCTCTCGTTTTGACTAACCACGGTGGCCATAGTGTTCGGTTCCTGCGGCTCTCTTGCCCGGCGTCTTTCGAGGTTGGTGGCTGAGTGCAAGCAAAAACATCACCAACAGAGACGGGTGAGGTTTGATCCTTAGCCGGAAACTATGGAAGCAAACGAACGCCATAGTGTTTGGAAACCTATAGCAGCAACATGCGGTTATGGCGCTGGTAGAAATCACTTTCGCGGAATGGCAGGAGTGGACGCAGCCGGGCACCGGATGCCGACGAGCACGTCGTTGTGAGGAGTTAGCTGGGTTGGAGGGTATGTTGACCTGCACTTAATGTTGCCATTGCTTGTAAGTTTCTTGTAAGCTTTTGGCATATACTCCCTCCGTTCGGAATTACTTGTCGCAGAAATGGATGTATCTGAGCGTATTTTAGTTAGATCGTCCATTTTCGAACAATAATTCGAAACGGAGAATATTACTAAAGCGACTGTTAATACGGATCAGAGGGAGTGTTATTGTCACGTTTAGAGTATCATTAAACAGCACTGGTCCGTTTTCCACACTAGCGAAAGCAGCACGATTTTCATGATTAGATGCATCATCATGGCCTTCCCACTTTGATTACCCACGTAGTGTACTCTAGCTAGCTAGCCACCAAGGTGAGGTTCCTTGCTTGCCTAGCAGTAGTGGTGGCGGTTTTGCTTTGCATAATCCCGGCCGAGTGCTATCATTAGCACGTTAAGATACTAAACACATCGCCCACCTTTTAAAGCCGCCCTGAGCTTTTCACGAACAAGTTGGTGCATGTGGTGCGTGCGGCCTTTCGCAGATCTGCTGGGTGCCTCCTCACATACTAAGATGAGCCGAAAGTAGGTGAGGGTGCGAGGACAAGGAGCACTGCTCCAAGCATGTGGGCTGTTGGGAATTGAATTCACGGACCGTTTAAGGATTTTGATTGAGAGGATTGGTGGTGGTAAAGATAAGATAGTAACGTGGACGTGGTGATGAATCGCCTAACGTGGACGTGGACGTGGACGTTGGTAGTTGCCTAACAGTCTTCCCTTTCCATGGGCGGGCGTGCGACGTTTCGGTTTCGTGTCTGACTTTTCCGGGGAGTTGGTGCTCATACACGCGCCTGTCGACCAGCTCGGCCTGGGATGAGATGCATATCCGCATGGTGGCGATGGTTCATGCCATTGTTTCCAGTCATTTTGTGTTCCAATCCTTGAAGCTAGTTGCCAAGCGTGTCGATTCGCTAGTCATAACAGCAACTCCGACGTGCCAACCGGACGGTGATTTTGTCTGTTTTTGTTCGTTTTGATCGACCAACCGTTCGGCGTCCGTCATGTTTTTCTTTTGGTCGACTGTATGCCCAACGCCAACGACTCATTTCATGTCGCGCATAAATTTGAAAGGCCTACGACCATAGGTCATGCCAGGTGACCATGCCGTCACCCAAAATTCATGCTGGCACCATATGCTAGCCTTAAAAAAAATTCACCTCGCAGTTCATGCTGACGCACTTGCCAGCGCCTGGCACGCATGCCAGCACACAAAAAAGGGCGGGAATTCGACCACGCCATCTCGGCGTGATCATGCCAGCATACTTGCCGGCATACGAAAAAAGGATGGCGCTCGCCGCCATAGATCACTCGTCGTCGAACTTGAGCATGTCAGCCTGCATCTTCTCAAACCATGGCCTCTTCCTCGGCGACAAGATGTTGAGGTACACCTTCATGATCTCCTTTCGTCATCATGCTCATGGCGCCACTTCTTCGCCTTGGTCTTGGCATTGGCGGCCTCGGTCTCGAGCATCTTGGCTTCTTCTCGCCTTCATCTGAAGCACCTTGGCTTGCTTCTCGTGTCCATCTCAAGCCTCTTCCTTGTCTTCTGGCGCTTCTTCTCCTTGAATCCTTTTTGCTCATCATGTCCTCCACGGTTGCAAGCAAAGCGATCGATGCCGCATCCCACTTGTCCTCCTTCTTTGAGTTGGTCCTCCATGCGGCCGTGGCTTTTCACCCTCCCAACCTTCTCCACGACTTTCTTCCTCCACGCGCCATGAGGCGCCGATGTATTGCACCTACGAGGTTCAGTAGTAACTTGATCTGAAGTTTCATGGTCATCATTTGCTTCCTCTTTGTTTGGTGTAGGCATCATGGGGACGGTTTTCTCTGATGTGCTACTTTTCAATTCGAGAGAAGGTACAACTACCTCATCAAGTTCTATTTTCTCCCACTCACTTCTTTCGAGAGAAATGATAGCACACAATTATAGAGGATCGCAATAGTTTTTGAGGGTAGAGTATTCAACCTAAATTTATAGATTCGACACAAAGGGAGCCAAAGAATATTTGCAAGTATTAGCAGTTGAGTTTTTAATTCAACCACACCTGGAGATTAAATATCTGCAACAAGATAATCGATATACGATAATATGATGGTTACGATAGCGGTGGTATGATATGAAGTGATGATTTTGTAGCAAGTGTAACAATAACAACAACAGTAATAACTTAGCAAAAGCAATAAGTGGAAAACTCGTAGGCATTGATCGGTGAATTCATTGGATGATATTCATCATATAATAGTCATAACCTAGGGCGATGTGGCACTAGCTCTAGTTCATAAATATAATGTAGGCATGTATTAGTAAATAATCATATATGCTTATGGAAAAGAACTTGTATGACATCTTTTGTCCTACCCTCCGTGGCGTGAGGTCCATAAAAACTAAGGGATATCAAGGCCCCTTTTAATAGAGAACCGAAACAAAGCATTAACACATAGTGAATACATGAACTCCTCAAACTACGGTCATCACGGAAAGTATCCCAAGTTCTGCTGAAAACAGCGTCGGTCGGTTTAGTTTCATTCAAATCATGCGACAAATTAGAGTCCAAATTAAGAAGCGGCGTTAGGAAAAATGAGATACGATAGAGCGTGCAGTCCACGCCGACCTAATCTTGCGGCCGTCTTGCCTTTGGGTCTCATCGGGATCGTAGGCGACATGAGGCGGCGGCGGCCGAGGTCGTCCTCCATAGAGAAGCGAGCGGAGGAGCGTGGCGGCGGAGAAAGTGGAGAAATGCTAGTCGCTTTGCCACCGACTAGCGAGCCGAGGGGGTAAACGCAGCGCGGCCTATATCATTTCGTGTCGCGCCGATGCAAAGAGGCTCAAAATTGGGCTGGGAATGGGTCGGCGAGGGGGGAAAAGCGGACGCGCGTCCGTTTGAGTCGTAGCGTTCGACCAACTTTTATATCATGGCGATCCAAATGGACAGCAGCGGACGAAATGGGTCGACACATTGGAGTTTCTCTAGCGACAATATAAGGGTATCTTCAACGACAACCGTAAAACCTCCGCATCCGTCCGTGGACAAGGGACCGATCATGCGGACACGGATGCGGGAGGAGCCATCAACGCTTGATGCGGACATTTCAAACTGTATTTTAACTAACCGAACGAAATTCATTCAAGTCGGCCGATATTATTCAAAGTTTGGATAGAAAATAACATAAATCATCCCTCGAGAGCATGCAAATTAAGTCTAGTACAACAAGTTCTCAAATTTGACTAGATCCGGGATGTCCAACAAGTTTTTCAGAGAGCGGATCATGTCCTTCCACATAATCCCCTTCAACTTCATCCAGCGGTGTGTGTGCGTAAATGGTCGTCCCAATGACCTATGGTACACCACGACCAAGCGTGAAGGCTACATATAATGTGTGAACCGACATTGAGAGAATGAATCAATCAATAGGTTGAGCAAGAGGAAGTAAAACTTACGATCTCGTCCTCCGCCGCGTGCAATAGCCACCTTGCCTCGGTGACGAACCACATCGCAAATTTTGATGACGCTGATCTGGATAGCGTGCCTGCGATACATTAACGACCTCACATTGTGTGGTTGAATGATGTACATGTCGTAAGGCGCACTGTGCTTTCGTGCGTGAAACTTTTCATGCACTTGCTCCCAGAAGGGCTCCCCTCTGGTCCTGCCTATGAATCCGCGATACGGCCAGCCACACATCGCACAACAACTCATCCTTCATGGTCGAGTAGCTCACCATCCTTCATACTCTAAAAACGACATAACATTTGAATATAAGCTCAATGACATTTGACCGAACACATGCCGGGCGTGGTGTCCGCCATGAAGGTCGTCGACAGGGGGCAGAGTGTACCCTGGTACAAATGGCTCCAAGGCTGAAAGCTCCGTCGAACGATGGTAGGCGCATCAATGCTGGTTCTTGACGTCCGCAATGGCTTTGTGATGGCTAGAGACAAATAGCGGTAGTGGGAGGTGGAGGATGTGGATGCAAAGCAAGGGGGGAGGACGGAGTGGAATGAAATGGAACCGGGAGGGGGCCTGGGTGGACCGGGGGTGTCGGAGCCCACGTTTTGGGTGTCCGGACTTCCAAACCTCCCACTTTTGTCCCCAATTTGCGAGAAAACCAGCGTCCGGGCCGCCGTCTTGTGACTGGTCGGCGTTAGATGGCTTCCGCGGTCCAGGCAGTTACGAGAAGTTCTGGGTCCACTTGAAGATGCCCTAACATTGGACCTCTCTTGTTCACATACAACAATGTTTTACAACCACAGGTTGCACTCTCATGATTGGCTACATGGCGGTGATTGATCCATGCTCAATAGAACTACAACTTGGCTTGCCGATTACTACTGCTATGACATGAAATGAGCACAATTAGTAGATGGCGTCGAGAACCTCCTCAAGCTGGTGAAGAACGGCCTAGGTTGTGGCTTTGACAACAGTAGCTGTGGTGATCCCAGATTCAGTGTTGCAACTCCGGCTCCCCCTCCTGGTTTCACTTTGCTCTTGAAGCGGCGAACATGTCAGATCCTCCCCTTGGCTCTCCATCTCACCAGTGCTTGTTGGTGCAACCCTAACCGTCGCCTTCGTCGTAGCAACCCTCACTTCCGCCCTCCCCTAAATCGGCCACCCATATGGCGATTAAGAACAGTCAGGAGATGGGCGATGCCTTCGGCCTCGCGTCGGGATGCCCTACTGGTGGAGATGGTCCCCGTTGACCCGAGTCTTCCAGACCGGGCGACGACATCAGACCTTGTGGGTGGTTGTGGTTGAAGGGGATGCATGCATCAGGAGCGAGTGGATTTGGGGAATGACAGATAGTTGGACGAGGTTTGGATTTACATGCCGTTTCAATCGACTGGATTTGTGGAATGAATTCCCACGCCAAATTGTGGGCGGGCACGGACAACTAGGATCGACTTGGCTGCGCAGACAACTAGGATCGAGTTGGCTGCGTGGGCGACTGGTGCGTCCCCCAATGCAGTCGAGAAGGCCGCTCGCCGAGCTGTGGCTCGCAACCTGGACTCAGGTCCGTCCCCCCTGTTCTTTCGGATGTTGATTGATTGCTGTTAGATGAGGCTACTGATGGGGGGATTCCAGCTGAGGAGGAGCCGATGGACTCCTTCTCGGCTCTAGCTGACGTTCCTTTAGGCCATATGGCCCCTTCTTGCCACCGACTGTGAGATTGTCTTCCGTGGTGAGAAGGGCCCCGCTCTCGAACAGATCGCGAGCATCAAGGCCAAGGAGATCCTTGATGGCCACCTTGCGGCCGCTAGGGCTCGTGAGGCTGCCGATGCTGAGGCTACCATGACACCCAACCCACGGCCCGTGGGGAGGGTGACATGTCGGCGATTACTCGAGATGAGGTTCGGGCGTACACGCTCGCCGCGACTCGGCCGTCGGGCACCGGTGCATCCATTGCGGTGGGGTCCAGCATGGACCCCCTAGAGGAGTAGTATGCGTGCGCTATTCTGGAACCTTCACGGCTTCGGCCATGATGGCCGTTGACGCCAATTAGTGGATTACATGCGAGAGGAGGACATTGATATAGTGGCGATCCAAGAGAAGATGAGGACCGAGTTCTCTCTCTCGGAACTTGATCGTTTGAGCCGACACCTGTTTGCATGGCACTGGTTGCCATCTAGTGGAGTGGCGGGACACTCCAGTGGCATCCTTCTCGGGGTGAATGATGCCACCTTTGAGGTTGGCTCCATGGACCGCGAAGATTTCTTCGTGAGTATGGAAGTGTGGGAGAGGGCAGTTAACTTCAAATGGGAAGTGATTGTCGTCTATGGCTCAGCTGACCACATCCGCTCCACCGCGTTCCTCGCTGAATTGCACGCCAAGATTAGGGCGGCTACTCTCCCAGTCAGGCATGTAGTGCTTTAATGACTGGGTTGCCGACCTTCAGCTCCGGGAGTTAGATAGGGTCGGGGCTCGATTCACCTGGACAAATAAATAGGTGAACCCGATCTGAAGTGTCCTGGATCGGGTACTTATATCCCCTGAATGGGAACTTCGGTTCCCCTTAGCTACTCTCCAGGCCATCACACGGATTGGATCCGATCATGTACCCTCTTACTATCATCCATGGATGGCGGCCTCGCCCCTCCCGCTTTCGGTTCGAGGTGTTCTAGATTCGCCGAGTTCATAGCGGCGGTCCGAGACCATTGGATTGCGGCTCGTGCTGAACCTCACCGAGCCATGTCAGTAATGGATGTTTGGCATCAATTGGCCAAATGCTCCATGCAATTCATGAAGGGCTGGGGCGCAAACATTGGGCGGGACCTGCGGGTCCAGAAACAGGCTCTACTCATGGAGATACGGGCACTTGACATGCGCGCTGACTGTCGTGGTTCTAAGTCTGACAGTAGAAAGGGGGGTAGGTATGGAGAGGCAAGATCTTAGCTATGGCGAAGATGTACATGCGATGTTCTGAGTTCGAGGCCCTTCTCGGAGGAAGTAATAGCCCTCGTCTCGGTGCTTGAGGCGGTCGATTGGATTATGTGTGTAGAATTACGAGTGTGCCAACCCTTGTGCGGAGGAGGGTGGCTTATATAGAGTCGCCACGACCCGGCTCCCTCCATTACAAGGGCTTAATGTACATAAAGTAAGGGAGTTACTGGTAACGGCAGCCTTGAATGCTCTTAATGCTCATGAAGACTAAGGAATGAATGCCCGGCCGTTGTGCGCTCTTCCGATTCCTGGTCTTCAATATGGTCGAGTCATTCCCCACACGGTCGAGTGATAGTGGGGAATGATGGTCGAGTGATTACATCGTCGAGTGGATTCTGGGTCTTCTCATCTTCTGGGGTAGTGACCTTGGGTAGGACGTATAGGTCAAGCCTATGACCCTGCCCCAGGTCTGTACCCTCATCAGTAGCCCCCGAATGGATTAAGGTGTGAGTGTGAAATGGACTGAAATTAAGCTTGACCTGAGCCTAAGGATCTCGCGAGCGCTTTCCGTACGTCTGAGTGCCCGCGTCGATGTTTGGTGTCGACTCAGTCGCCTTGATCCATTCGGTGGACAGTCGAGTGAACTGTTGATCTTATATGCCGAGTGTTGCGCTAGAGCGTGGGATCCTGGACGCGATTGCCTACAGTGTATCCCGGATTCTGCGGGATACGAAATTTCGGGGAAGCGCGCCAGACGGGGAATGCCGAAGCGGGCGGAATGGATAAATAGTGATTCCTCGATTCCCGCGCCGCCTTTTTTGCCATGTCGCTCTTGCTGCGGCTGTTCTGCGAGATTTAGCGGGATCGCTGGTCCCCGCGTCGATCCACTCGGACATAACCTCTTATAAGGTGGCTGGACCGAGGCGCCGGTGCATCTCTTCTCTTCCTTCTTCTTTTTCGTCTCTCCGCCACACCTTACTCTCCCGCTCCGACGCCACTGCCCCGTCGCCATGGTGAAGGACAAGACGGCAGCGCTAGAGCGCGCGAAGAAGACGAAGGGAGTGGCGAAGGGCAGGAAGCAGCAGCGCGGGTCGTCATCGCGTGCGAGGCTGCCGCCGGGCTGGATCCAGGGCGATTGGATCCGGTCTTTGATCCAGCAGGTGGATCTAGACGAGTTGGCGGAGCTGGGGTTAATCGCCAAGGGAGCGGCAAGGCTGCCGGAGGGGGAGATGAGTCCTCAGCCTCAGCCGGGTGAGTGTGTTCTGCTCGCCACCCATGTCGACCGCGGCTTCTCGCTTCCCCCGCACCCTTTCTTAGGGGGGTTTCTGAACTCTTTTGGTGCTCAGCTCCACCACTTCTCCCCAAACGCCATCACGTATTTAGCTGCTTTCGTGTTGATGTGCGAGAACTTCTTGGGTTGTCGACCACACTGGGGCCTTTTCAAGCACCTCTTCACTATTCGTTCTCAATCGGTGAACAAGGCGAAGTCGAGTGATTCTAAAACCCATGTCATCCAGATGTGTTGGGGTTTAGGTATCCAAAAGAGGAAGGGGAGTGCCTTTCTTGCTATGACTCTTCCTGATTCCGTTAGGGATTGGCAATCGACTTGGTTCTATTGCCGGGATGTATGACCCAGTCGGTCGACCGACCTTCCCACTTCTCATTTGGCCGAGTCGAGACTCTGCCCGCTCAAAGTTACGATTGGTGAGACCATGGAGCGAGGATCTTTGGTAGATAGGGTGGTCCAGCTTATCAATAGCGGTGTCATGGAGTGCGGATCTGCTGGAGGTGTTCCTCGATCGGCGTATCCAGCCTCTCCGGTCCGTGATCATTCGATGTGGCTGTATTCGGACGGACGACACCGCGGGTTCATCCGGAGGAAGTACCATCTGCTTGATAGCTTCATGGTGAGAAGCATTCTTGCAATCAGGACAATCGGAGGATCGGTGAGTCGTCCCCTTCAAAGAGCGACAACCCGCCCGACAAGGTATGCCTTCGCTCCGATTATTTCCCATTCATGTTCGACTATACTTGAGATTGACCGACTCATGTTTGACCAACTTTGTTATGCAAGTGTTCACCGAGATGCATGTGATGCCCAATGGCGGCGCAGGCCGGGAAGGGAGGACAGTAGCGGAAGATAGTGGCGAGTGCGATTCTCAGGAAGATGACGAGGAGGAGGAGGAGAGCAAGGAATCGGACGAGGAGGAGGAGGAGGAGGTCGACTCGCCACCGCGCTGTGAACGCCGATCCAAACAGCAGCATGACCCGGCCGGTGGGCGCGGGAAAGGTGTGGTTCCGAGTGCCAATACCTAGAAGCGCACTCGGACGTCGACCCCGGAGCCGACTGAGAAGGTGGCCAAGTAGCCTAGAGTTGCTCCCTCCAAGGCTCGGAAGACACTGCAGCGTATCAAGATGGATGTCCCCGTTGCCTTAGGGTGGGTATCTTGTTCATGTTCCCGTAAGTTGACTGAAAAATTTCTTGATCTGACCAACCCATCCTTGCATCTTTGCAGCCCTACCTCTGCTGCCATCGACATGGACGTCGACAAGGCACCAGGAGACGAAGAGGCCACCTCTCGATCTTGTAAGTTCATTCGGCCAAGTTATGTTTAGTCGAGTGAATGGCCAATTGACTGAAAACTTGACATTTCTCTTCTTATGTAGCTCCACAAGATATCGTTGTGCTTCCTGATGACGAAGAAGAAGAAGTTCCTCTGCAGGAGAGGAAGAAGAAGAGTGGAAGCTCAAGCAGGAGGAAGCTTGAAGTCCAGGTCCCTCAATTGACACCAGCGCCTGAAGCGATGGTCCAGACCAACGTCACATAAGCTAACCCGTTGACGACTGATCGTCCGTCGGGGTCGACTGCGTAGACACCTGCTGCACCGGTACAACTCCACTCATCTGACCCGACAGCTACTTCAGCCCCTCTGGAGCCATCTCTCTTTGCTACATATCAAACTCCAGACGACTCGCCGAGTGCTGCTAGGGAAGCTCTCACGAGCTAACCTTGTCATGGAACAGGTGAAAGTGATGCATGAGGCTAGTCGATAGCCTACAATGCTAGCACTGCCCTTCGGACCAATGTTCAAGTTAGTAAACTTCCGAGTGAACTTTTGAATGTTGCTTTATATCTGATCACTCACTGGGTGTTCCTTCATTTAGAACCCAAGAAATCTCTGATTTTGCACTTTACGAATCGGTGGGGGCACGTCCGATTGCACCCTTGGGTGTAATCCTCGAGACCCTTTGTCATTTCTTTGGCGGTCGGTCGAGGTCTGATGAGTGTTGGTCATTCTGCCTCTGCCCTCTTTTTTCTTGAGTATTGATCGATCCGGTGGGGGCACGCTGAGTGCACCCTGCTGGGTGTAATCCGAGACTCTTGTTGAATATTTTATTCGGCGAGTAGTCTTAGAGTAAACCTTCTCTTTATTTGTTGTTTGTATGTGTCGTGATATATACATCTTCCTGTCTGCAGAGGTCTTGTGATCTTGGAGCTCGTCTCACCGAATTAAAGAAGAAGCATATCAGCGTGGAACTTGATCTCAAACTTGCAAAGAAGATTCTGAAGAAAGCTCAAGAAGAAACAGCCATCATGGGAGGTAATCACTCGACCTTTTGTGTGCTTTGTAGCTTTACACTTGGCACTAGCTTATCTTTCAGTCTCTTTGAACCGAGTGAATTCGCATAAGCAGATGTGCGTAGTGAAAATCGCCAACTCCAGTCTTGTTGAAGAGTGTTCTTTCTTTAGAGAGGATGAAGGAAGCTCGGAGCGGAAGGATCTGGACCTTGCATTTGCTCAAAAGGAAGCCGCGAGAAGGCGAAGCTTGTGGGCGAGAAGCGGGCCCGATCGGCAAGTTGGAGGATGAGAATCTGACGTTGAACACGGCTGTCTCGGGCGCTAACCGTGAAGTTGAGCAACTGCGGAAGGACAAGGAGAACTTGATCGCTGAAGTCGAAGGCCTCAGGACCAAGACTGGCAAGCTAGAGTCTCATTTAGAGCAACTTGCGGCAAAGCTTTTCCTGAAGCTTGAAGGTATGTCTGTCCCGTTAAGTAACTGTCGTCGACTGAGATTTGTAATACTGTCGACTCATTGTTTGTTGTGATGAAAAAGAACTCTGTCAGGACTTCGAGGCCGAAACTGGATGGGTCGAGACAGGTCTCGACCCTATCAACTGCCCCATGAAGGATGAAGCTGCGATGAACTTGCTCTGACTGGAATCGCGCTTGAATGACGCAGTTGACTATCTAGCTCGGCTGAAGGCGGCGGCGACCCGAGTGGATGCTTCTGGCCTCGGGAGGAACTATCGCAAGACCTCGAGTCCTTGATGGCTCGGCTAAACCAGATTCCAAGTTGAGTGCAAGAGTGGAAGAAATCCTCTGCCCATTGTGGTGCTGATGTTGCTTTGTCTCTGGTCCGAGTGCACTGCAAGGAAGCTAAAGAGGAAAAGTTGGCGGCTCTCAAAGTGGCGAACACAAAGAAGCACTCCTTCCAGGATTTCGTGGACACTTTCCTCGAGGCAGCCACTCGCATCACCGACAGCATCGACCTCGACAGCTTCTCTGACCCGGCCAGTCCTTCTCCCGCCGAGTAATCAAAAGAAAAACATTATGCTTATCACTTTTATTCGCCTTGGAATGCCGAGTGAATTTATAACCGTTAAAACTCCTTCGAGCCTGATGCTCGAGCACTTTATTCTACGGTTAAAAAACTTTGGATTTGTCACCTCACACACTGCGTCTGTCTTTGAATGAAATTCGCCTTTCTATCGAATTATTGTCCGTTTGCTTAATGCTGCTTCTGTAGGAGGATGGCCAGTCGCCTGATCGAGCAACCTTTGAGTAGCATTGATCAGCTCATCAGCAAGGTACTCAGCTTCTGGAGAAGGACAGCCAGTCGACCGGTTGGGTGATCCTTGAGTGGCATTGATCAGCTCATCAGCAAGGTACTCGGCAATGGTCTTGACGTTCGGTCGGCCGCTTGGGTGATCCTTAAGTAGCATTGATCGGCTCATCGGTGAGGTCTCGACCACGGAGAAGAATGACCCGATCGCTGATCGAGCAACCTTTGAGTAGCATTGATCGGCTCATCGACCAAGGCACTCGGCAATGGTCTTGGCGTTCGGTCGACCGGTTGGGTGATCCTTGAGTAGCATTGATCAGCTCATCGACCAAGGTACTCGGCCACGGAGAAGGGCGGTCGATCGCTGATCGAGTAACCTTTGAGTAGCATTGATCGGCTCATCGACAAGGCACTCAGCAATGGTCTTGACGTTCCAGTCGACCGGTTGGGTAAGGTTTTGAAACTTAGGCAAGCACGAGACTACGGCTAAGCCTCCCGAGTGCAAGGATTGCTCTTCACTCGGTGAGATATTTCAAACTTAGGCGAGTACGAGACTGCAGCTAAGCCCCCGAATGGGAGGATTGCTCTCCACTTGGTGGGATTTTTCCAACTTAGGCGAGCACTGGGCTGCAGCTAAGCCCCCGAGTGGGAGGATCTCTCTCCACTCAGTAGGAATTTTCAAACTTAGACGAGCACTGGGCTGCAGCTAAGCCTCCGAGTGAGAGGATTGCTCTTCACTCGATAGGATTTTTAAAACTTAGGCGAGCACGAGACTGCAGCTAAGCCCCCGAGTGGGAGGATCGCTCTCCACTCAGTATGATTTTTCAAACTTAGGCGAGCACTGGGCTGCAGCTAAGCCTCCGAGTGAGAGGATCGCTCTTCACTCGGTAGGATCTTTATCACTTAAGCGAGCACTGGGCTGCAGCTAAGCCCCCGAGTGAGAGGCAGACTCATCAATCGGTAGGTTTTTTATCACTTAGGCGAGCAGCTGGGCTGCAGCTAAGCCCCAGTGAGGCGGACTCACCACTCGGTAGGATTTTTATTACTTAGGCGAGCACTGGGCTACAGCTAAGCCCCCGAGTGAGAGGCAAACTCACCACTCGGTAGGATTTTATCACTTAGGCGAGCACTGGACTGCAGCTAAGCCCCCGAGCGAGAGGCAGACTCACCACTCGGTAGGATTTTTATCACTTAGGCGAGCAGGCTGCACCTAAGCCCGGGTGAGGCGGACTCATCACTCGGTAGGTTTTTTATCACTTAGGCAAGCAGGCTGCGGCTAAGCCCCAGTGAGGCGGACTCATCACTCGGTGGGTTTATCACTTAGGCGAGCAGGCTGCAGCTAAGCCCCAGTGAGAGGCATACTCATCACTCGGTAGGATTTTTATCACTTAGGCGAGCACTGGCTGAAGCTAAGCCCCGAGTGAGGCGGACTCATCACTCGGTAGGATTTTTATCACTTAGGCGAGAACGGGCTGCAGCTAAGCCCCAGTGAGGCGGACTCACCACTCGGTAGGATATTTATCACTTAGGCGAGCACTGGCTGCATCTAAGCCCCCAAGTGAGGCAGACTCACCACTCGTGAGGATTTTTATCACTTAGGTGAGCCTTTGGGCTGCTAAGCCCCAGTGAGGCGGACTCACCACTCGGTAGGATTTTTATCACTTAGGCAAGCACTAGGCTGCAGCTAAGCCCCAGTGAGGCGGACTCATCATTGATGAGGATTTTTATCACTTAGGCGAGCACTGGCTGCAGCTAAGCCCAGTGAGCCAAACTCATCACTCGGTAGGATTTTTATCACTTAGGCGAGCTGGGCTGCAGCTAAGCCCCAGTGAGGCGAGACTCACCACTCGATGGGATTTTTATCACTTAGGCGAGCACTTGGGCTGCGGCTAAGCCCCAGTGAGAGGCAGACTCATCACTCGGTAGGATTTTTATCACTTAGGTTCAGGCGAAATAGATTCGCGACTAAAGTAGCATACACAGAAAGAAATAAACAACAACCACTCAGAAGGAGTAAATTATGTCTTTCGATAATTAAGCTAACAGGTATGCTTTATTACATTCGATCAGTTTAACTATTTAAGAATAGAAACGGCGGAGCAGATCCGCATTCCAGGCGCGCGGCTCATCTCTATTGTGTTCGACGTTGAAGAGACGGTATGCTCCATTGTGGAGCACCTTGGTGATGGCGAAAGGGCCTTCCTAAGCGGGGGCGAGCTTGTGTGGCCTTTGTTGATCCACTCGGAGGACCAAGTCCCCTTCCTGGAATGCACGACCCCTTACGTTCTTGGTGTGGAATCGACGTAACTCTTGCTGATAAATGGTCGACCGGATCAAAGCCATCTCTCTCTCTTCCTCCAAGAGGTCAACTGCGTCTTGTCGAGCTTGCTCTGCTTCTTCTTCTGAGAAGATTTTGACCCGGGGAGCATTGTGGAGCAAATTGCTCGGCAAAACGGCTTCGGCTCCGTAGACCAGAAAGAATGGAGTCCGTCCAGTCGACCGATTGGGGGTTGTCCTCAGTCCCCAGAGCACCGATCGGAGCTCGTCGACCCAATCCCCTGTCGCGTGCTTGAGGTCACGCATTAGCCGAGGCTTCAGCCCTTTGAGAATCAATCCATTCGCTCGCTCAGCTTGTCCATTCGACTGGGGGTGGGCGACTGAAGTGTAATCTACCCTCGTGCCCCGGGAGGCGCAAAAAGCTTTGAACTCTTCAGAATCGAAGTTTGAGCCGTTGTCCGTGATGATGTTATGCGGGATGCCGTATCTGAATATAAGTTCTCTGATAAAACTCACGGCGGTGCTCGCTTCGAGGCTCTTAATGGGCTTGGCTTCGATCCATTTGGTGAACTTGTCGACTGCTACCAGCACATGAGTAAATCCACTCCTGCCTATCCTAAGAGGTCCTACCATGTCCAATCCCCAAATGGCGAAGGGCCAGACGAGTGGAATAGTCTTCAGAGCTGACGCAGGTTTGTGAGACATGTTGGAATAAAACTGACAACCTTCACACTTGTCCACTATTTCATTTGCCATCTCGTTAGCGTGCGGCCAGTAAAACCCGGCTCGGTATGCTTTGGCTACAATGGTTCGAGAGGACGCATGGTGACCACAGGTCCCCGAGTGGATATCATTAAGGATCATTCAGCCTTCTTCTGGCGTAATGCACTTCTGGCAGGCCCCAGTTACACTCTCTCTGAACAATTGTCCTCTTATCACAATAAAGGCTTTAGACCGTCGGACGATCTGTCGAGATTCTTCTTCATCCTCTGGGAGTTCCTTCCTAAGGATATATGTGATGTATGGCACTGTCCAGTCAGGAGTGATGACCAAAACCTCCATGATTAAGTCGACCACGTCCGGGACTTCGACTTCAGTCGGATCTGTGGCACTCTTGGGCTGCGGTGACTCTTTGGTGAAAGGATCTTCCTGAATCGAAGGTGAATTGATATGTTCCAGAAACACGTTTCGGGGAATAGCCTCTCTCTTTGAGCCTATCTTGGCCAACTCATTTGCAGCTTGATTTTTCAGTCGGGGTATATGGTGGAGTTCCAAACCTTCAAACCTCTTCTCCAACTTTCTCACTGCATTGCAATAACCGGTCATGGCTGGGCTTCTGACATCCCACTCCTTCATGACCTGGTTAACCACCAAATCGGAATCGCCATAAACCATAAGGCGACGGACACCGAGTGAAATGGCCATACACAACCCATATAGAAGTGCTTCATATTCGGCTTCGTTATTGGAGGAATCAAAATGAATCTGGAGAACGTAACTAAGCCTGTCTCCATGGGGGGATACCAAAACTACTCTAGCACCCGAACCATTCAGCATCTTGGAACCATCAAAAAACATAGTCCAATGTTTCGAGTGAACTTGAGTCGGCAATTGCTGTTCAATCCACTCGGCCAAAAAATCTGCAATTGCTTGGGACTTGATAACCTTCTTTGCCTCGAACTTGATATCTAAAGGGAGGAGTTCAATCGCCCATTTGGCTACCCGACCAGTTGCATCTCTGTTGTTCAGAATTTCAGACAGTGGCGCATCACTGACGACTGTAATGGAGTGGTCAGAGAAGTAATGCGCAACCTTCTTCATGGTCATGTATATTCCATAGACAAGCTTCGATAATGCGGTATCGTTGCTTGGATGGAGTCAAAACTTTAGAGATAATAGTGGTATTTGAACCTTGTAGGCTTTTCCTTCTTCTTAGGCTCGTAGTAGTCTTTATCTTGACAACTTGTCCGATTGGCTGCAATGTAGAAAGTAAAGTCTCTTTGCTGATTGGCACAATGAGCATCGGTGGGTGGAAAGCAGGTTTTGAGTTACGCAGCGCTGCTTCACTTCATCGATCCACTCGAATTTATCGAGACTTCTTCATCAATCGGTAAAGAGGCAAGGCCTTTTCACCGAGGCGAAATGAATCGACTCAGGCGGCCAAACAACGGTCGACCACGAGCGTCATGCACTTGCAGGCGTTTCATTGAGAGGATGGTATCAACTTGCTCGGGTTGGCGTCGATCCTCGTTCGAAGCGAAAACCGAGTAACTTTCCTCTTGGAACTCGAGCGTGCATTTTGATGGATTAAGCGATATCGTATCTTACGAGGTTGGCAAAGGTTTACGCAAGGTCGATCAATAGGTCGGAACCTTTACGAGTTGACCACAATGTCATCCATATGCGCTTCCACATTCCGTGATTTGAGTGGCAGCGCTTCGAATCATTCTCATGAATGTGGCTCCAGCATTTTTCAAACCAAAAGGCATGGTGACATAACAAAAGCACCCGAATGGGGTGATGAAGGCTATTTTTATTTCATCGGGACCATACAGTCGGATCTGATGGTATCCGGAATATGCATCTAAGAAAGACAAGCGTTCACACCCTGCAGTCGAGTCAACAATCTGATCAATGCGAGGGAGAGGAAAGTGATCTTTCGAGCAGGCCCGATTGATATGCTTGAAATCAATGCACATACGAAGTGAATTATCCTTCTTAGGAACCATGACTATGTTGGCTAGCCACTCAGAGTGGTAGATTTCACGGATGAACTCTGCTGCCAACAGTCGAGCCACTTCTTCGCCGATTGCTTTCCTCTTCTGCACGGAGGACCGCCAAAGATGTTCTTTGACGGGTTTTATTTTGGGGTCGACCGCATAAGCGGTGCTTGGCGATCCTCTAGGTACACGGCATGTCGAAGGTTTCCACGCAAAGATGTCCGAGTTCTCACGGAGGGCGGGCGGCGCTGTTCCTATTTTTGTCGAATGTCGTTGATATATGGGTCGGTGCGGCACTAGGATCCATCGGGTGAATATGAATTGGCTTCGTCTCACCAGTCGACTGGAATGCAGAATCTATGGCAGGTTTCTTGGCTCTGAGCAGATCACTCGGATCCGCGTTCTTCTGATATTCTTGAAGTTCAACTGCTGCCATCTGCTCATCGGCGATCTTGGCGCCTTTCTGGAAACACTCCTTGGCTTTCTGTCGACTGCCTATAACTGTGATCACGCCTTTGGGGCCAGGCATCTTTAGTTTGAGGTACACGTAACACGGTCGAGCCATAAAACGCGTGTATGCTGGCCTCCCCAGGATGGCGTGATAAGCACTCTGGAAATCCACGACTTCAAACGTCAACTTTTCCTTCCGGTAATGCTTGGAATCACCGAAAACCACGTCGAGAGTGATCTGGCCGAGTGATTCAGCCTTCTTTCCGGGAATAACGCCGTGAAAGCTCATGTTGCTCTCGCTAAGCTTGGACATCGGGATGCCCATCCCTTTCAAAGTTTCAGCATACATGATATTCAGGCCACTACCTCCATCCATCAGCACCTTAGTCAGTCGAGTGCGACCAACCACTGGGTCGACCACCAGTGCTTGCCTCCCGGGGGTGGCTACGTGTGACACCCCAAAATTTTGACCTTGTTTTATTAATTAAAATTTTGCCAGAAATTAAAACTTTTATTTTACGGGCTCCTTTTGATTTTGAAACTTTTTCTCCTTGCTATTATGGAGTTTTCCCCATAGAAAACTTTTCAAATATGTTATTGGACTTGTTTAACCTCTCAAGAAAAACTTTTCTTTTATTAGTAGAACTAATTACATAATTAATTTGCTTGATCTTTATTTTCTTGAAAAATGGGTTTTCAAGGTTATATGGCCCTATTTGAACTACAACCATTTGATATATTTATCTAAAAATCCCACCAAAATTTGGAGATGTCATGTGATGTTTTTAAATCACTTTTATACAAAAATATCTTTTATTCTTGAAATATTTTGAGCTCTACACCCAATTTTCTTCTCTGGTCCAGAAAGCAACTTTGCACTACAACCCTTTTAAATAATTCTTTCTAGCCTCCACCAAAATTATGGGATGTCAGTAGGAGCATATTATTCAGTTCTGTGCAAAAACCCAGCTATGTTCTTTGAAAAATTTGAGTGAATCATCCTCTTTTTCATTCTGGTCTAACTTGATGATTTGTACTGCAACCATCTTCTAACTTGATCCTTTACCCATGAGCTTTCTCCTGCTTGTACTACACCTTACCAAACCCCTAATTCCAAGAGAGTGAACCCATTAGAGTAGTTTTAGTCCATGAAACCATGTACTTTTCTTTCTGACCAGATTTGGTTTTCTCAAAGTTTTGCACTAACAAGTTTCTCCTTTTAACAAACTAACCTCACCACCCTCTCGTGCATCTAAAGAGACCCCACGCTGGAAGTTTTGGCCACTCCAAGAAATGCCTAAGTGCCCTTAGCATTTTGTCAAACACCTTACGGGCATGATCTGTTTTGACATGAATTTTGGCATTGCACTGTGAACTTGCACCTCTGATCAAACAAGCATGTCCACTAGACTCCCCGTTACTCCTAACCTAGATCTGCTAAATGCCAGCCTTACCCAAGCTCTGTAGCATGCTCTGGCATTACGTCGAGCACGTCCCGTGCACGCCCAGAGCGCGAGCAGAGCGTGCGTTTGGCACGCACATGCGCCGAGCCGACACGCTGGCCCCCACGGTTTTGTCCTACTCTGCAGCACCACGCCAAGCGCTCCCCTTCTCACCGCAACATGCCAAGCCGCCCCTCGCCACACCCCGGCAGGCCAAGAGCTAGCCCGCCATGCGCGACCTTTGCTCGTTCGGCCGCCCAAGCCACCCCGGCTCGCCACCTGCCCCCTAGCACAGCTCGAGCTCATCCTCAACCTCGTCCGCTAGCTCCTGCCATCATCCCCAGCCACGCCACGTTGCCCTGCAAGCTACAGAGAGGCGGTTCGCCGGCATCCTCATCCGCCGCCACGGAACCGACCTCGACGAGCTATAAAAGGAGGCCCCCGAGCGTCCCCGAGCACGCAGGCAACCTCAGGCCACCCAAATGGCACTCCCCTAGCTCGCATCGACCCGGGGAGGTCTCCTTCCTCATCTCCGGCAACTCCTGCCGCCGCCACCGCCCCGGCCAATCCGGCACCCCTAGTACCTCCCCCTCTCCGTTCTCTTCACCAAGAGCTTCCTCATCCTCCCGTGAACCGTTCCCACTACTCAATTTTGATCGGAACACACCGCGGGAGAAAAATCACCTTGCCCGACGGTCTCCATCCGCCCTTGGCTTCGCCCGGCAGCTCCGTCCATCCCGAGACCATATCGACCACACGGAGTGACCTTCTTGATCCCCGAGCACGCCGATGGCCTCCGTTCGAACTGAGCAGTCTTGTCGTCGCCGGTGAGCCTCGCCGAGCCCCTTGCTTCGAGGCGAGAGGAGGGAGACAACAGCGGCGGTCGGTCGAACTCGACGATGGGCGAGCGGGCCTTGTCGATGACACCACGCGCCGGTCCACGTGTTTAAGTGAAAGCGCAAAACCCCGAGTACGTTTCCCCTGTTCGAAGACGTATTCTGCCGAAACGTTTTCTTTTCTGTTTTAATTTTTAAAAACAGATTTGACCAAATCTTTGACTGGTTTTATCTTTTTAAATATAACTCCAAATGAATTAATTCTTTTTCCTACCTCTCTCAAATTTCACCTAGTTTATTTTAAGATTTATTTGAAAAATTTTCAAAACAACTTTTGGTGTTGTTTTTATTTTGTGTGTTAATTCTTTATATTGCTAAAATAGGATTTTTGGAGAGAGGAGAAAGCATTCAAATGTTTTGGAGTGCACCCCACCTTACCACTCATTGAAGGCAAGCATTCTGAACCCCGGCATAATATTTTGGTGTGATCGTTGATACATTTTTAACACCACCGCATTTCGAAGGACTCGTCATTTCATGTGATATGATCATATGCATGAGTGCATATTAGTGATTTCCATGCTGTTGGAAATAAACACACTTGTGTTGTTAATCATCCTCATGTGTCTTGCATGCATGTCGGAAAGGAATCCGGGAAAGCCTCTGCCTTGGGTAGGTGTGAGCTTGTCGCCGGTCTCCGTCGGGACGGGTATGTCCGGTATGGCATAGTAAGATATAATGAGTGTTGATTGGAATGGTTGAAATATATTTGTTATACCGTCATGCAGAAACTATAAACCTCTGAGTCGTAGTAGATCGAGTCTTGTTCGATAACCCCACACTTGTTTAGTGCTACCACTTGTCCCGCCACGGGTAGGGTGCAGTTCGATAATTTGTCAACCCCTTTCTAGCACACACCGTCTGAGAGGGGCGGGATGAGGTACCATGGCCATGGATTAAAGCCGATCATCCGGTCGGGGGCATGGGTGTTTCGGTTGGGACCGAGAGGAGGCCACCCCTTAGTCTTGTGATATAAATTTGATCCCATGCTACGCGAGGTTGTAGCCTCCCCACTTAGAGTTTGCTTGACAAGTGTCGTGGGTGATTCCAGACATGAGTGAGTTAAGCTGGTGTGTGCAAGTCAGGTGTGTTTTCATTTAAAAGACCGTAAGCGGAATTAGTTCCGATGGACTAAAGGAATCCGTTACTCGTGGGTAAAGAGTACACCCTCTGCAGAGATTAAAACCTATTCGAATAGCCGTGTCCATGGTTAAGGACTACAGTCTGGGACGGGTCAAGTGTCGGTCTTAGTGTCGGTCTTCGGAGGTGAAACTATTAAAACAGAATGGGAATTACTACTTGTGACTTGTGATAAATATGATTATTATTATTGTTGACTAACCCGTGACATTATTGTTATTATCGAGTATCTCTGGGATGGTTCTACCTCCGGGATATTCACTATGATTATTTTTTTAAGCCCTTTATGTGGTGTCGCTCAGACGCCCGACTGTGGTATTTCTTTTAAAGCCCTTTATGTGGTGTCGCTCGACGCCCCGATTGTGGCATTTCTTTTAAAGCCCTTTATGTGGTGTCGCTCGACGCCCGACCGTGGCATTTCTTTTAAAGCCCTTTATGTGGTGTCGCTTAGACGCCTCGATCGTGGCATTTCTTTTAAAGCCCTTTATGTGGTGTCGCTCAGGGCCGACCGTGGCATTTCTTTTAAAGCCCTTTATGTGGTGTCGCTCAGACGCCCGACTGTGGCATTTCTTTTAAAGCCCTTTATGTGGTGTCGCTCAGACGCCCGACTGTGGCATTTCTTTTAAAGCCCTTTATGTGGTGTCGCTCAGACGCCCGACTGTGGCATTGCTTGTTATTTATTCATAAATTTTAATACTACTATGTTATTGCATTTTTATAAATAACTTGCTAGCACGCATCAGAGTTTTAATTATCTTTGTGACTGACGTCATGAGCATATAATATTATCAGCACATCATTGTTATATTATACCTGTGTTCAAATGTTTGCGAGTACATTCAAAGTACTCAGCGGCTTGTCCTGGCTATTGTCTTGGCAGATTTTCTTGCACGGAGAGGAGCGACGCGATGACAGCCCGGAACCTAAGCAATGGGGATAGCAGCCTCGCGAAGATAGGAGTTAACGGTCATTTGTTCTGTGGGAATTGGAGTCCCATAGACACCGATGATCCACAAACCGCTTCGCCATCAACCACTAGAAACCATTTGTTGTACTCACAGCCGAATGGTCTTGTCTTTGCATATTTTGTATTTTTGCTTGGAATTTCAGTATCAAGTTGGAGCCTCATCACTACTTGATAATCACAGGGGCTGATGAGCACGATGGTCTTTTCTGGAAATTTATTACCCGGAAAACCGGTCGTGACACTACGCGAGCTGGGTGGTCCAAATGATCGAATGTGATGGCTGTCTGAGACCATTTCAAGTATGTGGTCGTTGTCCCCGGAGCAACCATGTTCACCTCTCTGTTGATGACCTTCAACCGACTCTTGCTCTCAACGTCAGCAAAAATCATGAGGGTGGAATTGACTTTGGGATAACCATCGTCCTCCTCTTCATCTTCACCTTGGTCCGACTCATTCTCCCTTTCAGTGGGTTGTTTCTCTCTGAACTGCTGGATTAGGAGTCGACACTGCCGGGTGGTATGTTTCGGGTAAATCAGATTACCCTCCTCATCTTTCTTCATGTGGATGTGGCACGGCGAATCCACCATGTCATTCCCTTCCTTGTCCTTCACCTTCTTAGGGGCCCAGGGCCCTTTAAATTTTCCCTTAAACTTTCCTTGATTCACTACCGCAATCTCTCCGGGCGCTGCCGGCTCGGCCTTGCGCTTCTGCTTCCGACTGGAGTTACCTCCACCGATATCTTGCACGACTGGTTTGCTCTTCCCGCTACGGAGTCGATCCTCTTCTTCTCGGTTAGCGTACCGGGTGGCTATTTCCATCATTCGAGATCGAGTCATATCTCCAGTCCGACCGAATTTCAAGACCAACTCTCTGTATTTGACGCCTTCCTTGAAGGCGCACACGGCTTGATGCTCTGAAACATTCTCGACGGTGTGGTGCAGGGTGGACCATCTCGGATGAACTCTCTCAAAGTCTCATTAAACCGACGCAATGATCTTTGCAATTCGAGCAATCCTCCGAATTCGCTTGCACGTGCCTTCAAAAGTTCTCACGAACACTTGGGATAGCTTTTCCCAATTGTGAATGCTGCCCGGAGCCAACTGTGTCAGCCATGCTCGGGCTGACCCTTCCAAAATGAGGGGAAGATGCTTCATTGCTATCTCGTCGTTACCGCCCCGATCTGCACAGCCACTCGGTAATCTTCAAGCCAAGTTTCAGGCTTGGATTCACCAGTGAACTTGCTGGCCCCGGATGCCAGCCTGAAGTTGGGAGGTACCACTGCTGCCCTGATGGCTCTTCTAAAACACTCGTGACCAGAAACATGCACTCGGCTGCCACTTGGACGGTCTCTGCCATGGTCTTCTCTGTGTGCTCTGTTCCGGTCGACCAGGCCTTGAACGAGGATAGACCTCGCGTCGAAGCCCGGTTCCCTTGGGTCGATGAATTCTGCGCACCTGCTGTGTGGCGCCTATCATCATTCTGCCGAGGCATGTATGACGCACTCCTCGGAGGAGGCGTGGGTCCTCAACAACGATTGTCACGGTCGAGTGGATGATCATATTGCCCATGGCCTTCACGCCGCGGAGGCGATCTTGGGCTGTGAGCCGACTGAACCGTGTCCGCTGCGACGGATCTACTATGAATCCTATTCCGCGACTGAGATACTGCTGTCTTCTGCTCTCCTGCTGCTCTGAGCAGGGCCCGGATCTGCATCAGCCCTCTGCCAGCTTCCGACTGGGAAGGTTGGATGGACTCTGCTATTCGGGCCGCAGCTGTGAGATTCTGAATCGGCGTGCTGTATACCTTAGGTGGAGGCGGGAAAAGTTGTCGTCGACTGGATTCACGGATCCGCTCCTGGGCGCGCTCGTCGAGAGCGCGGTGAAGGTTATCCAGTCGAGTGCGCTCAGGCAAGTTGGCTAAGTGCGCTTCCTCCAAGGCTCGAGCCTCGGGGGTTTCTCCGGCGATGGGCGTGTGAAATGCGTCCATATTGCGACGATGAAGATCCTCTCTCTGCTGCGAGGAGAGAGGTTCGGGACGATACTCCTCGTGGACCCGCGATGGATTGTCACCAGCCTCTTCGCCGTCCTCACGGCGAAAACCAGGTGGGCTACGCGGACCATCGACCATCAAGACTTCAGCCGTAGGATCACTGCTATCGCACTCGGACGCCATCTCCACGGAGCCAGTCGACAGATCGAACAGGCTGTGGAGAGTTTCGTCGGGCTCGATTGCCGCGACTTGATGGGTGGCCGAACGTCGAGCCACTGCATGCCTCACCCACCACTGAAGCCGCGACTGACCGGATCGCTTGCAGTGACGGATAGCGGGAAGGGGGGACGCCACTGGAGCCGACTGATACTGGGTCGACGGCTGTCGAATAAGAACACCACAAACGCACGCGTGAAAGTGCATCGCCCCTCGGATGGGGAGCGCCTCAACATCGAGCGGAGCTTCCTGAAGGCACGCCAAATCGTCGGCGACAAAAACGAGCGCGCCAAGATGGATCTCGCGACCCTCAACCATCTCGCCGCCGGAAACCATGATGATGATCGGAAAACGAACTTGCAACTTCACCAATAAGTCGCTAAGACACCGGCCCTAAGGTGGGCGCCAACTGTCGTGGTTCTAAGTCTGACAGTAGAAAGGGGGGTAGGTATGGAGAGGCAAGATCTTAGCTATGGCGAAGATGTACACGCGATATCTACGAGTTCAGGCCCTTCTCGGAGGAAGTAATAGCCCTACGTCTCGGTGCCCGGAGGCGGTCGATTGGATTATGTGTGTAGAATTACAGAGTGTGCCAACCCTTGTGCCAGAGGAGGGGGTGGCTTATATAGAGTGTGCCAGGACCCCGGCTCCCCTCCATTACAAGGGGCTTAATGTACATAAAGTAAGGGAGTTACTGGTAACGGCAGCCTTGAATGCTCTTAATGATCATGAAGACTAAGGAATGAATGCCCGGCCGTTGTGCGCTCTTCCGATTCCTGGTCTTCAATATGGTCGAGTCATTCCCCACACGATCGAGTGATAGTGGGGAATGATGGTCGAGTGATTACATCGCCGTGTGGATTCTGGGTCTTCTTATCTTCTGGGGTAGTGACCTTGGGTAGGACGTATAGGTCAGGCCTATGACCCTACCCCAGGTCTGTACCCTCATCACTGATGGCCCGGGTCTATCTTCTGAGGAGTGGGCACTTTGGTATAGCCTGGAAGATACCCTTACTGACATCTATGCAAAAGAAGAAGAATATTGGCGCCAACGTGGATCTTTCAATTGGATCCTCTTTGGTGATGCCAACACGGCTTATTTCCAGGCCATTGCCAATGGCCGTAGGCGATGATGCACCATCCCCATCCTTTGCGATGGGGAGCGGTTGTTATAAGACCCGGACGAGATCCGAGCACATGTTGACGAGTTCTATACAACCCTGTTTTCCGCTCGTCCTCGAGGAGGCCTTACCCTAGCTGAGAACTTTTGGGACGAGCATCTCCGCGTCTCCCCCAGAGAGAACCAGGCTCTTCTTGCCCCCTTTGAAGAATTGGAGGCAGAGGCATCGTCAAGTCCATGAACCTGGCCTCTGCCCCGGGCCCGGACGGCCTCCCAGTCCGGTTTTTCTAGGTTTTCTGGCCCACTGTCAAGGGAGAGATTATGGCTCTATACCGAGAATTTTCGAGGGGGCCCCTTGATGTATCCCGCCTTGACTATGGGATCATTTCTCTGATCCCTAAAGTCTAGGGGGCATCGGATATTAGACAGTTCCACCCGATCATGGTCATTAACGTGATCTTTAGGATTCTAGCCAAGGGGTACGGCACTAGGGCGGCACTTTTGGCTCCAAGGATCCATCACCCGAACCAATCGGCATTCACAAAGGGAAGATTCATACTCGACGGGGTCCTTGTACTTCACGAGATCCTCCATGAGGTCAAAAGAAAACACCTCCGCGTTGTTTTCTTCAAGGTTGACTTTCATAAGGCTTATGATACGGTCCATTGGTCCTTTATCCGTGAGGTCATGGAGAAGCATGGGTTCGACCCATATTGTATAGCTAGGGTGATGTAGTTGGTTATGTCTGGCCGCACTGCAGTGAACATCAACGGGGAAGTTGGCTCCTACTTCCACACTGCCCAGGGGTGCGCCAAGGTGACCCCTTGTCCCCCTTCCTGTTCAACCTGATTGTCGATGCGCTTGCACAGATCTTGGACAAAGCACGGAGGGCTGGCCATATCACGGGGATCTGCCCCGCACCTAGTCGGTGATGGGGGCATTACTCATCTCCAATTTGCAGATGACACCATCCTCATGGTAGAGGGCTCGGACACTGACATTCAAAATCTGAAGTTCTTACTCCTGTGTTTTCAAGAGATGTCAGGACTGACAATAAACTTTGCCAAAAGCGAAGTAATGGTGATAGGCTACTCAGGGGAGGAATCCCGGCGCATAGCCAATATGCTTAACTGTCGACTAGGATCGTTCCCGACCTCCTACCTTGGCCTCCCGATTAGTGACTCCCGCCTCCAGCGGAGGATCTTCGCCCCACGGTGACCAAGCTTCAGCATGGGGTCGAGCCTTGGCAAGGGCGTGGCTATCCAAGGCGGCCCGGGTCGTGTTGATGAACTCCTCCTTGGTTAGCCTGCTTATGTACTTAATGGGATTCTATAGTTTGCATGAATCCCTTCATCAGGAAGTCGCCAAATATTTGTCTAGGTTTTTTTGGGCGGGACCAGACAATAGACAAAAATATCACATGGTGAAGTGGTCCGAGGCTTGCAAGCCTAAGGACCAAGGCGGTTTGGGAGTCATCTCGTCCAAGCGGATGAACATAGCCTTGCTCTCCAAATGGCTATGGCGCATTGAGGCAGTGGATGGGGGCCTATGGCTCTAGATCATCCGCGCAAAGTACTTGCGTGGACAACCCCTTGCCTTCGCCTCCCGGACAGGTGGTTCCCAGTTTTGGCAATCGGTCATCCAACTAATGCCGGTCCTATGGATTGGATCATCCATCTCGGTAGGGACGGGCACCAATACCCTGTTCTGGCTAGACCGTTGGTCAGGTGATAGACCATTCGCCCAACGGTTCTACGCGCTATTTAGCATTTGTGTCCAGCCCCATCTCTCCGTGCATGCGGCCCTCACTGACTGGGGGGCTGTGGCTTTCCGCCGTACTTTTGGCCCGTTAGAACGGGAACAATGGGATGAGATGCTCCAATGTATTGCTCTCCATTCTCCTTCCATGGAGGAGGACTCGATCTCTTGGTCCCTCGAACCAAGTGGGAGGTTTTCTACCAAATCCCTATATCACTCTATGCTAGCTTCCCCGGGTCCGACCGAAATGGCCCTTTTATGGGAGATTAAAGTCCCGTTAAAGATTTGCATCTTTCTATGGCAATGGGTGCGAGGCCGTTTACCCTCGGGTACGGAAGTTAGAAAGAGGAATGGTCCCGGGGATGGCTTATGCCCCCTATGTAACGTACCTGAAGATTCCAACCATATTTTCTTTCGATGCTCGTCAGCAGTCTTCCTCTGGAGCTGCATCGGGAAGGTGATTGGTGGTGATTGGGTCCATGACAACCTTCCCGATCTGTTCCAGGCGGCCCTAAGCCGCGAGGCCAGGACGCGCCCTAGTCTGTGGCTAGTCTTGGGGACGATGGCATGGACCTTGTGGATTGCTCGCAATAAGCTCGTGATTGAGCATGTGATTCCATCTCGTGCAACTGACTCTATCTATAAACTGTGTGGTTTCTTACAGCTATGGAGACCGCTCAGCAAGCGGTGTGATCGGGACTTCATTGACAGGATCATCTCGGCTCTATGCACCACCACCGGAGCCTTGGCGCCACCGCTCCCTCCACCACCACCTGAGCCTGATTAATTAGTTAGACTTTGATCCATATTTTGGGGTTGTTTTGGTTGTGCCCCCAGCGCTCTGTACTGTGTTGCCCTTTAGTTTGTGGTGCCCTTGTGGTAACTTATTTTCGTTTTCTTTACCTTTCTGTTGGCCGTTCTTGCCGGATGATGTTGTGGTGGTTGCTTTATAATCTAAAGCGGGGGAAACTCTATTTCGTAGTAAATTGTCATCGAAACCTAACGTAACGTGTAACACTTATCACTTGGGAGGAATAATTAGCAGTCTCTGCACAGCAGCTTTTGTGTACTCAGTTTCTTCGGGTAGAAAAATCAGTACGAGCAATCAATCTCTGCGCCGTCCCAACCACCCTATAGCTGCTACGAGTAGCTGCGGCTCAGCAGTGTGTACCTCCCCTGACTTTCTACTTGAACAGTGCCTGTACTGTTCGCCCGTCGGCCGTTCAATTAAGTAAGCGTTCGCGTCATTGGTAGATCATCCGGAAAATCGGTGTTTGTGATCATCAGGAAACGTGTTCCCATCACATCACATCCGTGTGTTCCAACACAGAGCCTCTACGTCGAGACCCAGAGCATAGCTAAAACAGAGAAATTTGATCATCCCTTCATTTTTTTATCAGTGTGTGAACCATATGGGCGATGGTCATCCTCTCCTAGTATGGTTAGTCATTTCCTCAACTCTTCTTTTCCCATTTCCTCTTTGAGGGCGTGCGAGGGGATAGAGTTAGGACGAGATAGACTTACTAGTACAACCACTCTGGCAGGTTTTGTTTGTCTCTGATTCTTTTTCCCTGAATTGTTGAAGATGGAAAAGGTGAGACGACGATGCCGGCTTCTTTCCGTTTCCCAATCATTCGAGCCAGCTGAAAGAAACTGCATGGGACCATATGCCTCCGACTATGCGGTGGTTATTCTGGATCGCAGCTGCTCCAGAGATGGATGGATTATTAGCCAACTAAAATCCCAATGATTTAACGGATGGATGCCTAAAGCATGCATCTAAGCGTATATGCCATGGTGATGAGAGCTGGTATGCATTGGAGGATTTGAATCATTGATTCTTATTTTATTTTTATTTTCGGGAGGAACCATTCATTCTTAGGTTGTTGATGAAAGTTAGTTAAGCACACGTATGATATGATACACGTGTACATTTAAATAGGCACGGCCTGCTCAGCGCCGCCACTGCTAATGGGTTTTGGTGCGTCTCTGCTCGTCGATTACCCGTTGCCTCTGAAACTTTGTTTTGTATACTACTGCTAGTGGCTGCAACACCACCAACGAGCCGTGGACGACCGGGCGTCAATGGAGACCAATCATTGGAGGTGTGGTTTAGCTTAGTGGCAGCGCTACTGCACTGCTACTGGAGTTTCTTCTGATCAACAACCTTAAGAAGTCCGTGGTGTGCCATGGCTGCGTTCCGACTTCTGAATGAGCATACCCGCACTTCATGGTCAACTTTGTGAAAGCTATGGGGAGGAGTAATCATATTTGTTATGGTGCGGCCGGGCGCTGCTATGTATCCCCTGTAGCGAACACACGAGCATGGGCGTCGCTCATGCCGGTAAAATGAGCGTCGCTCCAGTTCGGTCCGTTTTGTTAAAAGAAGTATGATCTGTTTAATAACAGGGAGCGTATGTGTGCACTAAAATATTTTTTTTCATGTGTGAGTTCTCTGAGGCAACCCTTTGCTCCTGCCCACGTGCGAACTCCCATCTAAGGTTTCCTTGCCTCTCGCCGGCGCCGTCGGTCCGCCTCATCTTCTATGGTCCTCGGATCATGGAGGCACGGTGGATCCCGGCCCTTGCCGGCGGGAGGGATCCGTTTCTAGATGCTTTTCTGAGTTTTGTTAGGGTTTGTGCCATGCTCAAGAAGATGAGGCGGCAACGGCTTTTTGAAGATGGAATAAGGTCCTCCCCATCTAGCCCCCGTCCCGGTGATGTTTCAAGCATCGTCGGAAGGCGTGCGGAGGTTTGTCTCCGGCGGATTTCATGGGATCCGGTCGGCGTTTGTCTTCGTTCGTCTACGTCTGTGTGTCTGCAGGTTGGATCCTTCCCGTCTATGCTTCTCGGCGGTTGCTGTTCTGTTGCGATATCTGTCTACTACAACAATGTTTGCCCGGCTTCAACGAGGGAGGGGCGATGACGGCAGCGCGCCTTCGGCTCGCTCCAGTGCTTGTAGTCGTCGCTAGGTGGTCTACGGATCTAGATGTAAATTTTACTTCTAGTGTTCTTTGTAATACCTTGACAGTTGATGAATAGATCAAAAGTTTTCTCGCAAAAAATATGTTTTTTATCTTTTTTAAAAATATAAGTATTTTGGGTTAAAAAAGGAGAATTTTAAACTGTTTGTAAAAATTAAAAAAATTAAAAAATTTGAAAGTATTTGTGAATTTGAAGCCAAATGTTCATGAATTCAAAATATATTCGTGAATTCAGAAAATTCTGTGAATTTCTAATATTGTCTGTGAAATCATAAAATGTTTAAAATTTTATACATAATATTCATGAATTAAAAAAATATTCACTAGTTAAAATATGTTTGCAAATTTGGAAAATGTTTGTGAAGTTGAATTTTTTTTCGCAAACTTTCAAAATGTTTGTGAATTAAAAAAAAAGAAAATTTGATATTCATGAATTCAGTTTATTTAATGAGCTACAAATGTAGTTGAAAATTTGCGAAATCTGCCTACAACAGGGAGCGTTTTGTTACAAGAAGTATGATCTGTTTAATAACAGAGAGTGTATGTGTGCACTAAAATAATTTCTTTTATCTCTTTTAAAAAATATTAGTATTTTGGGTTAAAAAAATTGAGAATTTTAAATTGTTTGGAAAAATTAAAAATGTTAACAAATTTAAAAGTATTTGTGAATTTGAAAACAAATGTTCATGAATTCAAAATATATTTGTGAATTCAGAAAATCTATAATTTGGAATATTGTCTATGAAATCAGAATATGTTTAAAATTTTGTAAATAATATTCATGAATAAAATTTTGAAAAACAAATCGCAACTTCTAAAAATGTTCTTGTAGTTGAATATTTTTTTGAATTCAAAAAGTGTTCGTGAAGTTTAAGGAATGATTGTGAATTTAAATTTCATGAATTAAAAAGTAAAAAGGAAAAAACATAAAGAAATGGGAAAACAAAAAACAAAAAAGGAAATGAGAAGACCTATGAGGAAAAACAGAAGAAGAAAATATACGGAAGGTTTGAAACCTTACCAAAACCATACCGCATAGCTCGTGATCGAGCTCTTCGGTGCCCTAGTGGACCAGCCTAATGCGGGACAGTAGTGGGTGAACTTTATCGTCAAAGGGTGCAATGAGCGACACATATTCATTACACGTGCGGATTGGATGTCACAAGCATGGTTGTCGGTAAAGGGTGTGCGAGCTGACCTCCCGCAAAGGGTCCCTAAAGTGTGGCTTCCAAATTGTTAGAGCGCATGGGGTACACAACTATTCAATGACATAGGCTAAGAAAATGTGAAAAGAAAAAAATGTGTTGCTTGTAGTGCCCCGACCATAGCCACCAGTTCCCAGCAGTTACGCCTGCAAGCCTTTGTGCTCACTCGTGCGCATCCGGAATCAAGTTCTCAGTGGGTCACCCATCATCAAATTACTGGGCTCCTGAAAAAGAAGAATTTTTTTGTTGACATGAGTAGTCTATCATTCTTATTAAGCCAACATGCCACACTGCTATACATGGCTTATACCAATCCAAACTGTGGCATCGCCTGCAAGCGTGGGAGCTCCTATTCGACGCTTTTGCATCGAACAGCCACGTGACGCATACAGGGACCCCGCAACTAGGCCGGCCCAATAGTGGGCGTTGTAGCGAGCGCAGCGATGTTAAAAAGAAAAAAAGGTACGTGCACAATCCTGGCCTGGATTCGAACTTTGGACCTCCATCTTATGTTTGAGAGCAACTAACCATTGGAGCTAACAAAAGTTCGTGTAAAAAACGGGAGTGTGCCAGTATAAGAACTAATTGCAAAGCAGAATCTGGACAGGTTTTTGAATTGTTTCAAACTTCATTTGGAGATTCTGAATTTTTTTACAACGAATAATGTTTGAAAATCCGATAATTTATTGAAGAACTCGGAATTTTTTTAAACTTTCAAAAAATAAAGTAAAAACGTGAACATTTTTTGACAGAAAGAATTTTCAAATTCCTAAACATTTGATGAAAACGCGAACATTTATTGAATTTTGAGAACAAAATTTTGAAAATGGGAAAAACTTTTGAAAAGTGCAAATATTTTTTGAAATTCCCGAAATTTTTGAAAAATTCAGACACTTATTGAATTTTGAGAACAAAATTTTATAATACGAACTCTTTCTGAATTTTTCAATTTTTAAAAAATTTTCGAACATTTTTTGAAAACACAAACCGTATTTCAATTCGTGAGACAAAGTTTGACATTCTGAACAATTTTTGATAATGAGATCATTTTTTGAATTGTTGAACAATTTTTGAGAAGCAGGAACATTTTTTGAAATTCCGGAACATTTTTGAAAATGCGAACATCATTTGAAAACAGGGACGAATATTTTTGTAAGCATGACCATTTTCGCATTATGAGCAGTTTTTTTTAAGACAGGAACAATTTTTAAATGAGTAACATATTTCGAATATTTAGAACAAATTTCGAATGGGATAACAATTCTGAAAATCCCAACAAGGTTGAAACACGAACAAATTTTGAATACATGACAAACAAATCGAAAACAAGAACATTTTTTGAATTCATGATCAAATTTTCATGCAAGAACATAAACATGCAAACAATTTCTAAAAAGGGGAACATTTCTTGAAATTCCTGAACAAATTTCAAAAATGGAAACAATTTTTAAATTTATGAACAATTTTTTTTAAAAACCATGACTTTTTTATAAAATTCGAATTTTTTATTGGCATGAACATTTTTGAAGTTTTCGAACAATTTTCAGAAACACGAACTCTTTAAAAAAAAGAAAAATAAACTTGAAACATGAAAAAGAAATCGAAAAAGAAAAAAGAAACAGAAAAGGAAAAGGAAAAGAAAAGAAAAACGAAAGAAAAAAATAAAGAGAAAAATGGACAAAGAAAAAAACCAAAAACCAGGAAGAAACAGGAAAACCGGTTCAGGGAACCCTCTAGAAGGTTCCCAAAACCTGAAAAACCGGAAAGGAAACTCAAGGTTCCCAAAACCGGAAAACACGGCAAGACGTTAATGGGCCTGGCCCAGAGCATCGCTGCGTCACGACTGTGCGAAACAGCTACACTTTGACGCACGGTACGTCCAATAGGAGATTCCTGCAAGCGTGCTTAAATGGACAAGCCTAGAGCGCCCCGCGCGTGTACCACGTCCAGACTACCAATGCACGCTTTTGTCCTCTTCTGATTTTCTTTTCATGTTTTTGTTTTCTCTTTCTCTTTCTGTTTTCTTGAAACATTCTAAAAACTATTCGAATTTTACTAATTTGGGAAAAATATATTCTTTGATGTTCATTTACAAAAACAAATTCGCCGTATATTCTAGCAAAATGGTCACCGCCTTTTAAAATATGTGAAGAAATCTTCATATTGTGTTAAACAAATATTCATCATGTGTTTAAAAATGTTCATCGTAAAAGTATTTGCTATTTGTCTTTAAAATTTTCATGTTCCTCACATGTTTAAGAAATGTGTTCACCACGTGTTTAGAAAAATTGAGCATGTGTTGAAACAATGTTCTTCGTGTGTTCAAAAAAAATGTTCAACGTGTATTTAAAAAAATGCTCTTAGTATTGAAAAAGGTGTTCACGTAATATTTATTTAATTCTCACATTTATTGGAAAGATATTCAACATGTATTTATAAATTATCCATGTTATCAAAACAAAGTCTTCTCGTATGGATAATGAATACCGTATAAATTATAAAAGTGCTTTATATTTTTTTGAATATCATTTGGAAACATCTTTGAAAGAATTAAGATGAGAAAATGTAAAAAAAGGAATAGAAAATAAGCATAAAGGCAAAATAACAAAAAAAAACGAATGGAAGACTAAAAAAGTACTTAAACCGGACAGAAACTAACTTGCAAGAAATGGGGAAAACCAAAGAACCAAAAAATCCAAATGGAAACAGCAAAAGGAAACCGCTCTGTTCTTAATGGGCCGACGTACATAGAAAATCATGTAGGCGACCATTATCGCATATCTTGCAATTGGCGACACATAGCATTTGCGGAGAGAAAAGGCTAAATCCAACATGCCCCCACCTGGGAGCTCCGATATATCTATCTAAAACATACGGGTGGTGTGAGGCTCTCAGCCCACCCTCAAGTGATCCATGGGAGGCTTCAGAAGGAGCGATCATTAACTAGTTTCTCTCACACCACGTGTTTTGATCGCATATCTAAAGCATATGCCACGTGTCGCGCTCTGGGCGTTTTCTTCGGACTTTTTTTCGCAGGCGTCTTCGGCTTTTTAGGCTGTTTTTTAGTTTTCCTGACTTTTTGGTTTTCCACGTGTCATTCTTAGCTTTTGGACGAATTTTTTTCGCGAGAATTTTTTCTTTCCGCGGGATGCACGGTTTTGCTTTTCCGAGACACAGTTTTGCTTTCGCGAGAGGCACGGTCATGCCTCTCGGAAACGGAAAAAATGCTTTTTTTTTGCTTCCGCGAGAGGCACGGTTTTGCTTTCACGAGAGAAGCAGAGAAAATTAGAAAACACGTTTTCGTTTTTTTTGCTTCCGCAAGAGGCATGGTTTTGCTTCTACGAGAGGCACGGTTGTGCCTCTCGGAAAGGGAAAACGCGCGTTTTAAGAGGCACGTGGGCCTCTCGGAAATGAAAAAATTGTTTTTTTCCTTATATGAGAGGCCGGTTTTG